>SKCR01005009.1:0-63886 GCA_019454045.1 Zanthoxylum bungeanum | reverse complement strand
CGAAGGGACATTCGATGAAGCAAGGTAAAAAGCAGTTTGTACTCGATGAGAACAGGCGCAACACTTACAAGCTATTTAATCAGTCATTGCAGGAGTCATCTGTGTTGAATACGTTTGATGCAGAAAGGAAGCAGCTGATGACTGTATGTTTCTTGCTCTACTCTATTATCAACTAAACTCTTCGAAGAGGGGTCATTGCCATTTATCTAGTCCATGCAGATTGGTCTTCTATTTTATTCTTAAGAAATTATTCTAGAATATGTTCCCTATGACTGACAATAGCAAAAGGAATAAAATAATTTGATAAGATTGGAGTTGAATGGTATCCTTGGGGAATAATTATTTAAACTGTGAACAACTGCCAGGGTGGGGTTCATGCATGTGCTGCTCTCTTTTCGGTGGATCATTTTCCATGTGTTACATTTGCCCTTACTTTGGTCTGATATTTGACTTGGTCTTATATGGGTCAGGTAGGGCTTCATATAGAGCATGGATATACAAGAAGTCTAACTCGTTTCGCTGCAAACCTTGGACTTCTTGCCTGGAATATTGCAGCAAAAAGGATGGAAAAATGTTTGCCGACGGGGGTCAAGTTTGGCCCTGGATGGGTTGTGGAAAACGATGTTGCACCACAGAAGCCACTGTTGCTATCTTCACCCACTGTAGGTTTGCTGTCATCATCACTGCCTTTTTTGATTCTCGAAAATATGTCTTCTGCTACCACACATTCCATTGTCGAATTAAAAGGAGATAAATTAACAGAGAGACATGAAAGAGAGGATTCATCAGAGAAGCCAGCACCCTCAACACACACTCCCTTAGATGGACATTTAAGAAAGACGGACTCTTCTAACTTCTTTGTTAATAGTAGATCTCAAGTACCCAGCAAAGAAAAACCAGAGGTGGTGGAGGTATTGAAATCACATACTGGAATTAACGTACTGAACAGCAGTGTTGGAGCAATAAATACAAGGCCTCCTTTTACAATGCATCAGAGCTCTGTAATTCATCCTGGGATGAATGGATTTAATGGCACATATGGGTTCAACACGCCATCTCAAACTAGGAAACTAATCGGAGCCACCAGGCCTGCTGGATTAAGTTTTCAGCCACCGCAGATGCTTGACAGGGTCTCTAGAACTGATAATAACTTTGTGCAGCCAGTGACTGGCAACAGTTCAAACTCAGAATATCCCAAGTTAGATTCTAGCAGTAGCAGATCACTACCAAACTTGGAATCTGAGGCATCAGCACCTTCTTTACGGGGGAATCGTCAGCCGAATTGGCAAGGTTTATCTCCACTCGAGAGACCAGATTTCGTGTTGTCACCACAACAAATAACAGATGCAGTTCCCCCCGACTTGAATGTCAGGCTTCACTCTCCAGGATCGCCTAGTTTTAGTCGACTAGATTCAACTCAACCAGATTTAGCGTTGCAGCTCTGAGAATAATTGCATTAAATTTTTATTTTTCTCGTGATTATGTTTCACGAAGGCCCTAACAAAAAAATATGAGTCCAGTTACCTTCAGAAACCGCAACTGTGGGTTGTTGATTTAATTCACTCAGATGTTATATTGTTTGACCAAAGTAGCTGCTCCTCCATTTTCCGACAATAATTATCCTCTTTTTCAGTGGAATTTTTAGATTGAAAGTTGTTTTTTTTTTTTGGTAAATATGTAATTTTCAAGTCCTAGGAGATTCTACCATTTATTCTTCCTTTTGTCTTTTTGTGTTGTAGTTACACACTTTTAGTATCAATTGATTTTGATTACTAATTATCCGTTGATATGTTTGTGTTCGGTTTATGTCACTTTAAGGGGAAAATGATTATATCATTTATCATTTGTTATGACTACTTGTTTTGTTAAAGGTGGAATAATTACGAGTTCCACTAAAATATTTTGAGGTTTTATGTTGTACTTACATTTCCTATGGAATGTGTTTTCGAGTGAGTTTCTTCCCAAAAGTGATATCATTCCAGAGGATTATCTGATATTAGGGTATTCCAGAATTTTATTGATCAGTTCGTGTCATATAATGTCACGTGTTTAAATATCGTCGGATTTCTTACTGCGAGTTTAATTCCTCTAACGAAGCAGTTGATACCACATAATGTTACAATGATCTTTTAACTGTTAAAATTGTATGGACCTGATAGATAATAATGAAAAAAATTAAAATATTTTAATGGATACTTATCATTTTTCCCATTAAATTATTATTACTGCAAACCAAACAACTCATTCATTCAAACTTTTCAATTGAGTCTCTTGAAGAATTTATCTATTTTAATAAAAATAAATGTTTGATAAATTTAATCAACTTCAACTAGACCTTCTTAGTTTAAAATTCATTAAAAGGGAGAGATGGGACCAAATCTTAATACAAAACGGTTTATAAAAGTTTCACCAAGATCATCAGAGAATTGAATAAAGTAGCTCAAAATTAATATACATACACTAGTAGTTATCAATAGATGAAAAAAAGGATAAAATATTAAGATTGATGACATGCATAAGCCAATGAAAGAAAAAAAAAATCTAATAGAGATATCAATCAAAGAGTCTTCATTTTCAATGTTGTGGAATCAAAGACACACAAGGTTGGTCAACTTAAGCTATGAATTGATTAAAGTCAACATTTTGGATTTAAATTTATAAACCCTATTTGTATCTCTTGAACTTTAAGGTGGAAATTGGAGAACAGGCTGTCTTGAACATAATCAAATATTCTCCTCTTACGTTTTTTTGTTTGTTTGTTTTTTTTTTATTGGCATGGCGTTCGAGTTTGGAAAAATGTTACTGGTATAAAAGTCAGCAACAAAATATGAAGTATACGTAAAATTATTTGTTTTTTTTTTTTTAATTGTTGGAGTTGGTACTCGGCATGTCAATTTCTCATATATTTTCCTGTAAATACGTGTATAAATAATATTTTGTTATGAATAAAATATGCAGTTTCGTCGATATATTTTCTTTTAATTGGTAAAGACGTACAAGACCTATGAATGATTAAGTTATAACGTAATTGCAAAAACGTCGCAATTGACATTGGAAATGTTATAACAATATCATTCTTGAACTGTTCCTAGTCAAAGTTTACATTCTTGGTCGATAAGTAAACCCGGGAGATCGTTACATGTTGTATATCAGAAGGATTATATCTTATGAGATTTGACGATTATATCTATGTGTCTGGTATTTATCCGGATGCCTATGATGAAAGGATTATACGTATAATCTCAACTTGTATAGTTCAATGAGAATATGTGCGGTTGTCATAATTTACGAATGAGTGAATTATTGCACGAAATTAGATTTCATGACAGATATACCTGAACTTAGAGTCTCACATAATTAAAAATGCTCGTCGAGCACTAGGATAATTTATTATGAATAATATCGATTATTCGTAAATCGTTTAATGGTTAAACGAAAATTTCATATGCGAAGGCATTTGGTAATTTCCTAAATTAATGTGTTTATGTATTAGATACATAATTTGATTATGCACATTAATTAATTATCAAATATTTTTTTGACACATATTACTCATTGATGTATTTTTGTCATTTAGTGTAAATGTAAAAATACATGATATATTTAAATTAATTGAATTGATTAATTAAAGGTTAATTAATTAATTAATTATATATACATAAATATATGTCATATTTTTATGACGTGTTATTTTAAATGAGTACATGTGGCATTTGTTTAGTGTTAGTGGAGATAGATATTTTATTTTAAATTGTTTGAAACAAAATTTCCCTTTTGCCGCCCCTCCATTTTTCGTGAAAAATGGCATTTTGTTTTTAAAGTTGTTGTTCATTTTTGTTGAGGGAATAAAAAAAAAAAAGGCTTCCAAAAGAACCCTAAGTGAGAGAAAATTGGGAAATCAAATCCTAAAGTAATTTTATTGAAGAATTGAAATTTTAAGGTAAGTTTCCATAATTCTTTCATTAAGAAATTATTTCCATTTGCTTTATTTGAATACATATGATATATTGTTTATTTTTGTTCCTCTTGAATATGAGTTTTGTTTGTTGGAAGCTTGTTGGATAATTAACATGCATGTGTAGTAATTCTTTGAGCTTAATAAGCGTTATTATAACTTAATATTGTTAAAGAATAATAAGTTACAATTCTAGAGTTTTTATGCAACTTTATAAGAACCTAGAATTGTTCTTATGTGTTTTTGATTGTGGTGAGACACTTGAGATGTTGGAAAGTTTGGATTAAAGCTTGATTGGAAATTGATTTTAGTGTTATTTGATTAATTGAATAATTTAAGGTTTATGCCTAATTTTAAAATTGGGCTTTTCATTTCATGGATGTAATTAAGTATATAAGATGTATACTAATAATTTTGGTAGTGTTTTGGAAACACTTAAATGTGTAATTAACACTTTTGGACTAAAATGAAAAAAATGCAGAAGTTTGCACATTAAGCTAATTTTCGGCCAAGGGGTATTTTTGACATTTCTAAAATTGGTTTTGGAATTCAATATTAAAATAAATAGTTTATTTTAATAGTCTAAAGAAAAAATTTTGAAATTGAAAAAATTCAATTTTTCATGCTCTGCTGCGATACCCGATAAAACCGTAATTACGCCAACAATAATAACCTTTAATTATATACATACAACAACGTTCATTGCACGATACAAAATATAACCAACACAAATTCTAAACTTATATGATATATCCCATAACTGTAAAGAGTGGGTGACTGCAACTTGGGTGATCCATCGTCTCAAGTATAAGTATCCAAAACTTGATGGCTGACTGATCTGATTGCCAACTTGTAAAACTAACAAACGGTGTGGTGTGAGTTATAAAACTCAGTAATCAGCCACACATATCATAAATAAACAAGAATAAATTTCAAATATAGTACATATATAAACATGTATACATTTAATGCAGTTGTTTAACATAAATCCTTTAACTTCGTACTGCTCTTACACTTCTTTAAACATAAAGCCTTTTGGGACTCAGAAACTGAATTTATAAAGCATACTTGGTGTGGATTAGAAATCTTATAAGCAGCTTCATCGAACGTTCAAATTTCGAATCACATACAAACATATACACACTTAGAAACATGACTCATACATGCTCTCAATTCTTCTTTCTAACGCACATACCATAATCATCGAAAACAAACTAATCACACCCATATATGCAACTCGTATGTCACAAAGTCAGTCTCATTGATACACAATAGAAACATAAAATACACAAATGATTTCTAAAAAGTCTAATGGCTTCATCATCAGAAACAAAAAACACATTACAGATTCTTTATAGAAAATTACATACATTATCAGAAACGGAAAACATAATACAATACCCATACAATCAACTTCATTCATATTCAGAAATGGAAATCAGAATGCAAATACTGTAAACCAAACTCAGTTATTTGCAGAAACGAAAATCAGAATGCGACTTCCTTTCAGATGAATACACTCATTACAGTAATAGAAACCACAATTCAGATTCCTTATAGAAAAACTTTTTCATTATCAGAAACAGAAAACCAAAATACAGATTCCGCATAGACAAACATATTCGTTGTCAAAATCAGAGAGCATATCACAGACTCTTTACAGGCAATCACTTTATATATCAGATATAATAATCCCATTACGAGACCTATACATTCATTTTCATACTGATGGGGTTTTAAGGCGGAATATCGGTAACGCAGCGGAAACGTGGAAAATCAAAATTTTCCGATTTCAAATTTTTTTTTCGGATCAATTAAATAAACTTATTTATTTAATTACCCAATTGTCAAATTCTGAAAAATTACACAAGAGATCAAATTTCTTGGTAATTACCGAATTGCCCCATAACTTTACAAATTGATCATTTTAGTCCATAAATTGTCAAATATAATTTTGGATGATTCTAAATCACTTATAAAATGATTTCCAACATATCAAATACATCAAAATCAGATTTGCAACAAATCCCCAAACTTTTCTGAAATTGCCGAGAGCACCGCACATTTTCGGTTTATTACAATTTTGTCATTTTGTGTTCTAAACATGCCAAGATCAAATCCAATCAACCCAAAATTTTACATGCATCATATACACTCCATAATACATCACATATATGAAAAGCCTCGAATTTGGAGAGGGTTATGAACCCTAACTTTTCAATTTCATCAAATTGAGCAATTTTACCAAATCTTTAAAATCCAACACTTTAATCCATTCAATACTTCACCAAACAAGCCTCACCACTTTGAAATAACTCTAGAACAATTCTAGGTCACCAAGGAGTGGCTAAACAACTCTAGAATGGCAACTTGATTTTCCAAAAATCAAAAGTAAGCCTTTGAAACCATTTCAAGGTTACTTACATACATCAATCTTTCATTCAAGTTCACAACCATATAAACACAAACTATAAGAGTAGAGATAACATCAAAGCATCACAAAATGAAGTTAAGCATGTTAGAAACATATTTCATGTTGAAGACATTAAAGAAAGACTTACAAAAACAAGCTTTTTCAAGCCTTTTCCCTTTAGCCTTCAAACTTTGATCTCAACTCTCTTTTATGTTATTTTTGGTTTCAAATGAACTTATGGAACCCTAAAAATGAAACAAACAATTTATACCTCCTCCATTAGGGCCTTGGCCGAAATTAGGTAGTATAAATATCTAGATATTTATTTTTGTTTCATTTAATTTACAACTTGTCAACTTGTTTTCTAAATCATTACAGTTTAATGAATTATTCAACCAAGTCAACAATTGCAACGTAAAAATATAACAATTATATTTAATTAAGGGCATGGCCGAAAATTAAAGAAAATAAAGGAAAATTGATATTTCAATTTTAAACGATTTAAAATAAATATCCAAGGAAGTCAAATCCAATTTGACAACATTTCCTTTAATGTAAAGTCAAACATTTACACTTATAATCATTTCCTAACTTTATCATTTGGTAATATATTTATATTTTAATTATATTAATTATTTAACAATTAATAATTAATTAATTAATTAAATACAAATATCTCAAATATATGTATTATATTTACTTTAAATATCTCAAATACATATATAAATGATATATATCAAATAACTTTATTTGACAATTTATTAATATGTATTTAATAATATCATATATTAAATACAAATACACATTAATTAGGAAATGACGGTTCGACCCGTTTGCATGTATTTTTCGTTTAACGTTTAAACGATTTATAAATAATCACAATTATTTATAAAAGTCGCCCTAATGCTCTACGAGTATATTTCATTAGTGAGACTCTCTAGATTCAAGTATATCCGTCACAAAATCAAATTTCGTGTCCATAATTTACCCACCCGTAAATTATGACGACCATGGATAAACTAGTTGAATCATACTGGTCGAGGTCATTGCATACGTATAATCCATCCGTCACAGGTATCCAGATAATCCCAGAGATATAGATGTAAACGTCAAATCTCTATAGGTATTATCTCGTCGACGTATCTATTAGCAATCTCTAAATAACAATCGAAACTTACTTCCGAAGTATATTGTGGCCACAGATTTAACAGATTGCTAATCACATATGGACTACCTATGCTCTGTACACAGAACTGACGGATCCTATCTTGACACACACAGGATATCCTGAGGATCGGTCCACACCCAACGAAAAGGCGGAGGTCTGATCTAAATATATCGGTGACGTGACTGCCATCTAAGTGTGGAGGATATCTCATACATCCACAGTGGTATCTCAAGTCGAAGGACCACTATACTACTCAACCCGAGAAGATTCTTATTGACGTTGGTGTATCATCCATTAAGAATCTTCGGTGAGTCGTTCAATGTTTATCCAATATAAACACCTACACGTCTATACGAGTCTCCCTAGACTAATGGTTCATTGGGATAAACCATCGGACCAAGTCTCGATATACGACATGTACTGGTCTAAACGGATTTGACTAACCGACCCGTGTTAGTAAATCTTGACCATGAACAATATTTGATAATATACATTTAGCAGTGACACTTCTCAATGTCAATTACAAACTACCTTTGTAACTGTGTACTGCAATATATATTTTCGGGCCTTTGTCTAATATATACATATCACTAAACTATATTTAGTTTCAATCTAATCGTAATCAGATCGAATACGTATATAAAAATAAGAGGTGCAACCATAAATAAGTAATATTGTATTCATGAATCAGACATAAATACGATGCGGATTGGCGCTCTGAGCACCAACCCCAACAATTTCTCCCACTTGCTCTTGTGCCAATCCACGGTATCATATACACACCTTAATGTGTATCATATACTCATGGCTCTCAAAAGCTCACCTATCACTTAAGAGGTAGGCAACAAGAAGTAGGTCCGCTATTACATATTGAGTTTGTCAAACAAATTACATCGTTTCCCATAGTCAGCATCATTCATATTTTGTAGAATCTAAATTATACATTAATATGACTCTGATGCTACATCAGTATTGTGCTACAGCTACCGAGTTGTCCAAGTATTTAGGGATCAAATCCAAAATACTATGAAGACAACCGCAATCACAACATCAATTCAAAACTTCTAATTTATCAGGTCACTATGCATCTTCATAAGTCAATACTTCATAAGTTGCATCTAATTCCACTATATATTAGAATTCTTCGTGACACTCCCACTGCATCTTTTGTGACTCTTTATGACGTAGACAGTCTAGCGTCATAATTAGACTCAAAACTAATCTGACCCAAAAGATTACAAACTAAATGCTCCATGAATTAGAAACTCGTTCTTAATATCTCAAAGATAACAAAGAACGTGTTTCAAGATCCATTCTATGGTCTATAGGGTATCAAAATAACTCGTAACAATTACGATTAAATCGATATCTTTAATCGTACATAATAAAGTATTCATTATGTCATCATCAAATGATACATAAGATTGATTAGACATTCTAATCAATATCTCTTTCGAAAAAAGGAAACATCTTTTACGAAAGATGAATAATATATATAAGACACACATTAACTGTCAACAGTTATACTAAATGTCATACAGATAGCCTTGTTATGTCTTTTATTAGATCATATCTAATGCATGACTAATAGGAGTATCTCACAAGTCTCCAAGTTTTATATCATATATAAAACTTTATAGCAAATATAATAAAGACTACTCACACTTCTATCACAGAGTAAAGAATACTTAGGTAAACCTTTTACCTTACAAACATCTCATTATTACTATAATGATGATAATGTTGTTATGATATATGATACTAGAAAGTAATTTGTACGCTCCCACTAACCCTTCAATCACATATGTATTCTCTATAATTTGACAAGATCATACAATTTGACGATATCAAAAAACATAGAACACAGATTTCCGGAAGACTTATCCGAGTCTACAATAGGCTCTATAAGCTAGCACACTAAACTGTGATCTGAGCAGAACATAGACTCTAGGGCCATTCTAGAATGAGCTTTTCAAACAAAGAAATCACAACTGATCTCTTATCCGAACAGGCCATTAAAAAAAAACACCATTTTGCATTCTTTAGCTAAAATGTACAGTTTAATATCAACATTAACCAATATATCTTTAATTGTTCAATTAGCGTGATTAGAGACAAGTTTTCTCAGAATCTACAATAGATTGCTGAGTATAATTTTCTCACTGTTATATATAAAGGTCAAACCTTTAATAAGCTCACACTGTTTTTGCTGCGCAAACAATTAGCACATATCATGAACTAATTCATAATTAAAGCTTAATCAAGTTCAAAACTTGATCGTAGTAAGCTACGAACAATATTAGATCTATGGTTCAATACTGAACTTCCAAAATCGATATCAAATATCGCTTCCATTATAAGTTATAGGATAATTTTCTTCGGTAAGAAAACAACAGAACCATTAAGTATCAAATACTCGTAAATGATTTTGATATCCTATTATACTTATATAGAAGATGTATAAGGGTTGTTTCATCTTATTAATTACGTAGTCCCATTTATAATTTATCATTCTCACATTTAACTTCAATAAGTCAAGTCTTTTCTACAATTGTTAACATCTGATGTTACACACCAAGTAATAAAACGATTTTATTACTTAGGATCGTAGGAAAGATATTCTATCAAATAGAATACAATATTCTATTAAACAGAATAAACGATAAACATTTACTTATACCTCCGAGGTGTAAGTAATTTCCATTATATAACTATTATATAAAAGAAAGATACAAATCTCAAACTTTTCAAGATTCAGATTTTCTACTTATACATATCATATATGTAACTGTAGAAATTAATGGAACCTAAATTAAAAAGATGAACGAGTGTTACTGGAGCATATCCCCAAGAGTATTGAAACTAATTCGATAACATTCAATATCAAACGAATCAAATCATATAAGATTCGACTGCTCCCACTACTCAATTCCATCAAGATGGAATCGTGGAAGAATAATATTGAATAAGAATCATATTCACTGCATAACCTTAGAACTAATTGCTTTAAATTCATATGTTTGATCGTATCAAAGATCTTTGAACAGTTCAAAGACATGTAATGAATTTTAAGGATAGAGTTCTCAAAAAACTTCAGATTAATATATTTGAACAAGTAAAAAATGTTCAATCTACGTTTCATCAGAACAGATTGAAAGTTCTTGATACTTTCAAGACGTTCAATATGTGTTCCTTCAGAAACACGTAACTAAGTTATGACAATTCATAAACTAAGTTACGAAGTAAAGAAAACTACCTTCAGCAATTACAATTCATTAAACTACATACATCTAATGTGTCAGTTTAATAAATCTGGTGGTCCAATGACAAATCATTGGTTAAACGAGATTTTAATCACCTTCCCGAATACAATATTCATTAAATGGATAAGGATATGTGGTGTGATCTCGTATCAAACCATCATTTACCATACGGAATAAACATATAATGCTTAAGTGATTAAACTCATAAAGCACCGTTCTAAATTATTTATTTTACGGAATAATTTTCTTAATGTTTATCTCTACGTCAATGACACTACTAGTCATATTTAAAATATATAACAAATGTTTATAAAGAACAAGTAACTATCCAATAGTTGCAAGTTCCGATATCAAATATCAAAACAATCATTAACTTATATTTTAAATAACTAGACGAGAGATCTGGTATCCAATACCTATAGTTGTAGTATTGTGAAAATCGATATTTTCTATACACAACTATACGCATCTCCTTTCTTTAGCTTTACTATTTGCATTCAACTATTCACAACAATTGTAAATAACTGATTTGCAAAGTGTGTCAGGCACATTGCCTCTAAAGGTCATTAAAGATAAGAAACGTCATTACTAGATAAAAAATACCTAACGGGGCTTTCTTAATGCCAGTCTAGAATCTCGAGACATGAACCAATTCAAGTCAATTCTTACCGCACAAGAAACTATTCTCTCTACATAATAATATCCTAAAAGAGATATCTATCTAGATTATCTATCATGACTTAGAAACTAAGTCATTAACCATATTGATTTTTCAAGAAAATCGGAACAACAGTTCCCGATGGTTTAGACCAATCTAATAATATCTTAGTCTAGTAGTATCTAGAACCTATTCTAGAATAACTGTAACCAATAGTCAAGTCAGATAACATATCAAAATATGTGTGCAGTGAATAAAAGTTCAATTCTATATAAACAATAGAATAAGGAAACAAACAAGCGGCAATTTCCATAACAGTACACACTGCCTAAGTTATGGAATATTTTAAACTTAGCAGTGCCTCCCATTATTTTACGTAATACCGTAATCCCCAACGGAAAAAGAGAATTCAATAATTAAATCGAATTCCATAATGGGAAGTGGACCCCATGAATATATTTCGACTCACAGCAGAGGCACGGTCTCGCCTACGTATATTCATCAGGTAGACAACTCATTTGTCAATCACTCACTAGTGACTCCTGGGTTTTCGGTCCTGGTCGTTTCTCGTTGTGACTGCTAAGGCAGGCCCACAAAGAGACGTACCAAGGTTAAACTCGTCAATGATAAACTCAAGCTACTTGCGTAACCCTGACAGCTAGGGCACGTTCAGGATTGCGCTTTCGCTTGAATTTATCTAGTATCTGACATACATCCGGTATAAATAAATCTCTATCGGCTACACCCTCACAGCAGAGGCACAGTCTCAGATGTAGTCACAGAAAAATATTCATAAACCGTATTGACAAGACGGACCATGTAATATGCATCAAATACAGAAATTACATAAAACCTTATTATTTAGGGATTTTCCGCAAAAGATTCTTTTAACTTATTTAATCAAATTAAATAAATACAAGCATGCAACAAGTAAAGAATAAATTAAACATTGAATTTAAAAGGCATAATCATATTAGGGTGGCCAGAATCAGACTCGCTCTGATACCATTTTGATGGGGTTTTAAGGCGGAATATCAGTAACGCAGCGGAAACGTGGAAAATCAAAATTTTCCGATTTCAAATTTTTTCTTGGTAATTACTGAATTGCCTCATAACTTTGCAAATTGATCATTTTAGTCCATAAATTGTCAAATATAATTTTGGATGATTCAAAATCACTTCTAAAATGATTTCCAACATATCAAATATATCAAAATAAGATTTGCAACAAATCCCCAAACTTTTCTGAAATTGCCGAGAGCATCCCACATTTTCGGTTTATTGTAATTTGGTCCTTTTGTGTTCTAAACATGCCAAGATCAAATCCAATCAACCCAAAATTTTACATGCATCATATGCACTCCAAAATACATCATATATATATGAAAGGCCCCAAATTTGGAGATGGTTATAAACCCTAATTTGTCAATTTCATCAAATTGAGCAATTTTACCAAATCTTTAAAATCCAACACTTTAATCCATTCAATACTTCACCAAACAAGCCTCACCACTTTGAAATAACTCTAGAACAATTCTAGGTCACCAAGGAGTGGCTAAACAACTCTAGAATGACAACTTGATTTTCCAAAAATCAAAGTAAGCCTTTGAAACCATTTCAAGGTTACTTACTTACATATATCAATCTTTCATTCAAGTTCACAACCACATAAACACAAATTATAAGAGTAGAGATAACATCAAAGCATCACAAAATGAAGCTAAGCATGTTAGAAACATATTTCATGTTGAAGACACTAAAGAAAGACTTACAAAAATAAGTTTTTTCAAGCTGTTTCCCTTTTGCCTTCAAACTTTGCTCTCAACTCTCTTTTATGTTATTTTTGGTTCAAATGAACTTATGAAACCCTAAAAATGAAACAAACAATTTATACCTCCTCCATTAGGGCCTTGACCGAAATTAGGTAGTATAAATATCTAGATATTTAGTTTTTGTTTCATTTAATTTACAACTTGTCAACTTGTTTTCTAAATCATTACACTTTAATGAATTATTCAACCAAGTCAACAATTGCAACTTAAAAATATAACAATTATATTTAATTAAGGGCATGGCCGAAAATTAAAGAAAATAAAGGAAAATTGATATTTCAATTTTAAACAATTTAAAATAAATATCCAAGGAAGTCAAATCCAATTTGACAACATTTTCCTTTAATGTAAAGTCAAACATTTACACTTATAATCATTTCCTAACTTTATCATTTGGTAAGATATTTATATTTTAATTATATTAATTATTTAACAATTAAATAAATAATTAATTAATTAAATACAAATATCTCAAATATATGTATTATATTTACTTTAAATATCTCAAATACATATATAAATGATATATGTCAAATACCTTTATTTGACAATTTATTAATGTGTATTTAATAATATCATATATTAAATACAAATACACATTAATTAGGAAATGATGGTTCAGCCCATTTGCATGTATTTTTCGTTTAACGTTTAAACTATTTATAAATAAACACCATTATTTATAAAAGTCGCCCTAGTGCTCTACGAGTATATTTCATTAGTGAGACTCTCTAGATTCAGGCATATCCGTCACAAAATCTAATTTCGTGTCCATAATTTACCCACCCGTAAATTATGACGACCACAGATAAACTAGCTGAATCATACAGGTCGAGGTAATTGCATACGTATAATCCCTCCGTCACAGGTATCTAGATAATCCCAGAGATATAGATGTAAACGTCAAATCTCTATAGGTATTATCCCGTCGATGTATTGTAGGACACAGAAATTGACGACGATGTTCTAGGCTCGCGGCCTAGTTGGGAGTACGGAATAGCCTACGAGGGAACTAAACCGGATAAATAACATGGAGTCGCCACCCGGTGTGATCTGGGACAAAGATTTAAGGCCGCACTCACCCCTCGCAAGGGAAGACCTCAAACCGTTGGGTTCAGAATGGTCCCTTACTTATGCCACTTGTAATGATGTGATTTGTGCAATATCTTAACTGAATCTACGCAACATGTTCAAGAACAACCTATATCTAGTTCATGTTCATGAAGATAAATCCTATGTCTAAGTTTGCATGCTTGGAAAGTAAATCATCATAACACACGACAACACACGGAAATCTCATGAACATATTTCAATTATATAATGCGAAAAGCAAACAACAACATAAACCTAATGCAAATTCCAAATACAAAATGAATAACTAATCTTTCTTAAAAATAAACAACTTAATCATGCTTAAAGATAAATAACCTACTAGACTAAATCATGCTTACAAAAATAAATAACGTACTAGCAATCTAATCATGCTCAAATACATGGTTGGATGAAACGAAATACATGTGTCTCTCAAGTAGTACGTGGCGTTGTATCCCGAGTGCAAACCGCACTACCGTCCATTCAGATTCGGCTACAGAATTTACGTCCAGGTTTCCATCTGATATACCACAAAAGAGAACACGTATTCCGTTCATCCGGAATTCACATCATGCCTCAACAAACGACTCTCATGCTATAATATATTAAAATAAATAAAAGAAACGAAAGATAATAAGTAAAGAAGGTGCCCTCAGGTCTAACCTCTTTGTCGTCTCTCGAAAGCGCGTTACACGACCGTCGGAAGGGTTGATGTTCCGTAACTTTTCTGGTTCACTAATCCAACATTTTTCCTCGCTGTTTCGCTGTTTGAGCTGCTGTTTTCACTCCGTTTCGCTGCTGTTTTTGTTGTATTTTCTGGTCACTGTTTTTTGGTAATTAGGGGACTGTTTTACGGGTTATTTGGACTGGTTTAGGCTGCGGTTTTGGAAGGGTTTAGGGGGGAGTTTTTGTCACTGTTTTGGGCAGTTTTTGGACTGTTTTGCAGCGCAGTTTTGAGACAATTTCTGGGCAGTTCTTGGCGTGAATTGGTCTCGGCTTAGAGGTTTATTGTTGCTGTACGTTTGTTTAATTTGTGAGAGTGGCGTGGCTATGTGAGTGAGGGTGCAAGTGGATTGTTGTTACGTGATCAGGGGTATAGTTTGCATTGAAGGTTGATTAGGCGTGGAGTGCTTGAGGGGCAGGTGGCTTGTTGTTATGTGGCTTGTGGTGGCTTTGTGCGTGAGGGCAAAGTGAAGACATACTAGGCGTGTGGAGGGTGCAGGTCAGTGGCGTGATTGGGTTGCCTTGTTGGCGTGAGATGGGCAGTGAGTTGAAGGGTTTATGCGTTGGTTTTGGGATAATTTGTTAGGTGCGTGAGGGGTGCCTTTTTTTGATGTGTCAATGGGCAATGGCTTTAGGGTTTATTGATTCCTTTTGTGTGTGCAGTGGGGATTGGGAGCCGAATGGGTTGAATGAATTCTGTTTTTGGCTATTTGTGTGAATCGGCCAAGTTTCGAAAGGTGAGGTTAATGGTTCTTTTTATAGGCAAAGGGATGATGGCTTTCCTTGTTTGAGAAGGAGAAAGATTTGGGCATTAATTGGGAGATATTTTTAAATATTATGTGATAAGGAAAATCTTTTAATTAGGGAAGTGTTTTAATTAGATTTCTTCTCTTTTTGTTAGGGATATGATTTGGTTTAATTAGGCAAGGGATCCATGAGATTTATTTAATTTAGGAAGTGTATTTGGCTTGATTTATGCATGTGTTAAATATTATTTTTGTTATTTGGAAGGTGTTATTGGCGTGTGGCTTAAGGCTTGGTTTGGGCGTGTGGGCTTGGTCCATTTATTGGTGTGTGGGCTAAGGTTGTGCTTTGAAACAGAGGTCCAACAAGCGAACCCGAAGCTACTCCAACGATTTAAATCCAACAACGTTTCAATTCTTGATTATTCCTTTTCGACGTCCGTTTCCCGCGACTTTCACAACTAAAGAGGTAGTGTCTCCATACGAGACTCATCATCGGGGCATACATGCAAAAATGCAGTGCCTACACGTATCTATTAGCAATCTCTAAATAACAATCGGAACTTACTTCTGAAGTATACTGTGGCCACAGATTTAACAGATTGTTAATCACATATGGACTACATATGCTCTGTACACAGAACTGACGGATCCTATCTTGACACACACATGATATCCTGAGGATCGGTCCACACCCAACGAACAGGCGGTGGTCTGATCTAAATAGATCGGTGACATGACTGCCATCTAAGTGCGGAGGATGTCTCATACATCCACAGTGGTATCTCAAGTCGAAGGACCACTATACTACTAAACCCGAGAAGATTCTTATTGACGTTGGTGTACCGTCCATTAAGAATCTTCGGTGAGTCGTTCAGTATTTATCTACTATAAACACATACAAGTCTATACGAGTCTCCCCAGACTCATGGTTCTTTGGGATAAACCATCAGACCAAGTCTCGATATACGACATGTACTGGTCTCAACGGATTTGACTAACCGACCCGTGTTAGTAAATCTTGACCAGGAACAATATTTGATTATATACATTTAGCAGTGACACTTCCCAATGTCAATTACAAACTACCTTTGTAACTGTGTACTGCAATATATATTATCGGGCCTTTGTCTAATATATACTTATCACTAAACCACATTTAGTTTCAATCTAATCGTAATCAGATCGAATACGTATATAAAAACAAGAGGTGCAACCATAAATAAGTAATATTATGGAAAAAGGAATTGATTGTATTCATGAATCAGACATAAATACGATGCGAATTGGCGCTCTGAGCACCAACCCCAACACATACATCCTCGGAAGCCAGAATACACAGTCATCGTTTTCAAAATCCACTTATAAAAAACAAATCTTTCTGAAATCAGAATTTACTGAAAATCGGAATCATCAAACTATCAGATGTCCATTACCCAAGTCGCGCGTAAAGATCGAGAAATGTCCGTACAAGACAATGTCGACAAATGGTAGTGGTTCAACTATTTTCTGATGGTTTGGATTCCAGAACAGACGTCACATAGGGTTAAAATCCATACAACTTAGGAAATACAAGCACCGTGGTGGAAAACGTAACATATTATATCCAATCAAAACAAAGTTATCTGAATCATTTTCTTCCAAAACACTCTAAGATCATATAATATAAAATATCAGGAAAACATATAAAACAAAAGTGTCGTAAAATAAAATATTAGTGAAATCATAAAATAAGTTATCCACGATATAGCTTAAAACAAATTTATGTGATCGAAAACAACTTTAAAATCCATGTTTCATAAAACCATATCAGGTGTCTAGAAACTAACTCATTGGACGAAGGAAAATTAGGCGTCCAATGTCTGGATCACGCACACTGACCGAACATTGTCTGAAACAAGATCACGTCGACAGAGGGTAACAAAACAACCATAATCAGATGAGTGGAGCCCCATAAAACAGAGAATATACAATGCAGCGAAATCATTTCATATCAAAAGTGGAATCAAAATATTTTGTTTGTTTGGGAAAAACTTTTCAGAAATCACATGCAGATCACTTATTCCAAAAGACACACGCTCAAGGGCATCCATTCATAAGTCAGGTACATCACAAAACACATTTCAGAGTCATCAAATATTTTCAAATGAATCGTACATCAGAATACATTATCACCATATCACATACATATCAATGACATACTTCTCGCTTAACATACACATATATGTACATTTGTATCCATAACATAAGATTGTGCGTAGTTGAACCAAACCATTGATAAATAACTCACACATAAGCCTCGGAATGTTTGTATAGTCATATCGTATCAAAATCATATTTTAACAATTATATTGCCTAGTTTTACCAACCACCAAAACTCGTGGCTATAACCAATCTAAACCCATAGTGGTTGATACGGCTAAACTTATGCACGAATTACCTAAGCATGACTCTAACCCACTATAACCCATATTATGCAAATAATTTACCAAACTTCAAGTATTCATCACATGAAATACTTACCTGGTCTCGCGAACACTCATGATCCAAGTCAAAACTGTTAAAACAAGCAACATAAACAATTAGAGTCTGTGATATGTGAAATTCTCGACTCAACTATAAAATCTTTCGGATATTCTCGGAACACCCAAATCAAATTCGTTTATAATATTTTCAGTTTCATTACTCATAACACTTCCAATATAATATGTTCGTAGCATTAGATTTCATTTCCAGCTAAAATTAAGTAAACCTTCTGGAAAGTCCGAAAATGTTGCGGATGAATCCGAAACTTTTCGAGTCTTTCCCGTTCCACGCTTTCGGAAAATCTTCCGCAAACGTTTTTTATAACGCTACGGAAGAATCCTGGACCCTCCGAAACTTTTCGAAACCATCTAAAAATTATTATATCATCATATTTAACTCATATCTGTCATTACATCCATTAAATCACAGACACGCACGAAATCCGATTTTATCGGAAACTTGCTAATCCTACCGGATCGATCCAATTTTTCCAATTTCACCCGGATTCTACCACTAGTACAAATTTGATACATTCTAACTTATCTAATTCAATACAAGTAAAAAAATTACTTTACAATATTATTGGAAGCATCCGAATACAAAATGAGAAACTTAAAAATATCAAATTTTTACAGGGAGGTCTTACCAAAATTTCGAGGGTATCGGTGGACTCCCTACACTCATATGAACGCATAGGAATTGACATAATTTGAATCGGAGCACCCAGGAGAATTGGCATCACTATTCACCATATATTTTTGCCATATTTTGTGTGAAATCAAGCGCCAATTGAAAAAATCACCACCACATCCTCGTAGCACTCGTCGAGGGCTTCGGTTTGATGGGTGGCTTGACACGTGGATCGAAATGATGAGCCGAGATTGGAGAAGTGATGTGCGTGCGTTAATCCATCATTTTCACGCCGTTGAAGACGTCGTTTGGCCGTCCGCCGACCACCAATGGATATGGGGTGGTCTAGCGCATCGGTCGATGCCATCCTACCGGCGAATGGTGGTCAGATCATCGGCGACACTGGCAACCTCCCTTTAATGTTGAAGATGGGCTCGAGTGGAGGGGTTAAAGAATTTTTGCCCTTTTTTCAATTTTCAAAAACTTAAGGTTATTTATAGGAAACTTTCTAAAATTTACAAAACAACCCTTGTAAAATTACAAACAAGCCCTTATCATTGGGCTCCTTTCAAAAATTTACATTTTGAGGCCCTTCTGGTGTCAATTTTGAAAAGTATTCAACATGAAAATTGTTCGTCTTCCAAAGACTTCTCTAATAGATCAAAATTTAGCTAGATCAGAGTTTATTTTCTATTTTTATAGCTGAAAAAATAAATTTTCTCATGATATAAAAATCGCGTAACTAGTTTCTTTCAAATTTTACGATTTCCAATGTAACGAAATCTTACTTTAAAATATTCCTACCTATTATTCAACACTTAAACTCTTATTTCTCAACATCATCTCGTTCCGAGACCGAAAGTACGATAAGAGAATCTTCTAGAGCTGTTCCAAAAACTCGGGATATTACATTCTCCCATCTTTATAAATATTTCATCCTTGAAATTTTTCTGTCATTTTATGTGACCAATCAGAGTTAAATACACATACAAAAACCATCTTATCTATGTCCAAGAGTTATCTTACCCTATACGTCGTCAAAAATCATGTATTCTATATCGAAACAGACCACATCATATCAAATCCAAGTCAAGCATTACAGATCAAACTAATCAATTCATAGTAAATCAAATCAATACATTATCAAAATAAAATCAGAACTCATACATCAAAAGGACTTTGATCATACCAAAACAGAATCCTTTCAGATCTCATACATCCAGGAGGTTTCGGAAGTATCCGATCACAATCCGATTGAACCATATCAAATCAGAACATGCCAATTCAGATCACGTCAAGTCATCTGGAATCATTCAATTCCAAACATACCCATTCATATCATATCAATTCACATCAAATTAAATTAAATCGCATCAAACCATATCGCATCAAATCACATACAATTCATTTCATCCATACCAAATCCAAGTCATATCATGCGATGTCAGATTATGCACATCAAATGAATCTTACCCATACCGAATTCAAATCATAACGCATCACATCATATACTAGAGAGATCAATTCAGATTATAAACATAAGACCTTTATGGTTTATACATAACATAATACTTACTCAGACGATCGGATACCATGTAGCAATCACCGACATCTAACCCTTTTTGTTCCGATACCATTCCGTAACACCTTTTTTGCAGAATAATATTAATGATACATATTTTATTTATTTCTGTGTGTGTGTATATATATATTATGTATGTATAAATATTGGATTTTCTTAAATTCACAGCATCGATGTTCGTTTTATTATGAGTTATTTAATCATATTGAGCGCGTGATTTTACTCATCCATTAATATCAACTATCCAGGTAGAGCTTAGAATAATTTGGAAATTGAGGAGCATGGTAGGTTCCTCGAGGACATTGAATCATACCAAGTGGACTCTCTTCACTAATCGATTTTGGTACGTTTTCAAAAGTATTTGACTTGTATTTTAAATTATTAGATTATGAAACTACTAGATAATGCATGTTGAAAGTCGGACTGTTGTTTGATTTTAATCATTTAATTGAAAAATATGATCACATTTAACTGTGTGAATATTTTGACATTTTTTTACAAGATTTTATATTTTCTTTATATTTTAAAGTCCTCTTTTGACTATTTGATTGATGTTTTTAACTTTTGACAATTTGATTAGTTTTTGAATTGTTTTTTTTTTTATTTACATAAATATCATTGATCTCGATTTTGGGTCATGATAATTTTAGTTAAATATTATTTATTTTTCAATATTTTGTGCTATTTTGTGAACTAATTTTTGTACACACATCAATACTCTTCAAATTTTTAAGAACAATACATAAATTAGTGATCAAGAATTATAGGTAGATTTAATATATATTTTTATATTGTGATTTAAAAATAAAATGAGACGAGAGAAAAAATATCTCAAAATATTTAAAACTAGAAGGGATCTTTTGTCTTTCAAATAAAATATTAAGTGGCTACTTCGTTTATAATATAAAAATAAATATTGGGAGCATGTGTCATTTCTCTCATGTACACATACAACAGCAAAAGAGAGGAAATTATGTAACAAAGTACTCGGTATTTGTCTCCGTTTGAATAAGTAAACAATTTCCTTGAGTTGACATGGCCAACTTCCAGGACACGGCAAATTATAGTATATAAAAATGCATGTCTCCTAATCAATTAATTACCCGCAAAGCCTAAGCTCGTCTAGCATTTTCATGTTTCAAAGACTTGGTCTTTCACAAAAATACTCTTGTAATAATATAATCTCACAAATGCTTTCATTTATACAAGCAAAGCAAGGATAGGGGTCAAGTTAAATATTATTGTTTAAGTTTTTTTTTGTATGTGTAATAAATAATACAAAAAGACAGAGCCAAGAGTCCGAGTTTGGATAGTGGAGGGAAAAGAAAAGGAGAAAAGGAAACCCATTTGGTGGTTTCAAGTGTTGAACCAGAAAAGATTCATCAAAAATCCAAGAAAGGGAGAAGAGAGAGCAGAATTCTTCAGATGGGAATTTGCTGGAGCAACACACCGCATGATCCTGCAGCAAGCACTACTGGTCAGCTCAGTAGCTCAGGTACTTTTCAATTTCATTTGCTTTGTTAATTTGATCATCTGGGTTTGTTTTATTTCTATGACAATATATATATACACACACACACATACACACTTTTCAATCAATTTCATCTTGTCTGTTTTTAGATCTTTATAAGCTATGGATTGCTTCAATTGATAATAAAGGAAGTTGACTTTTATTTCATTTGCTGCATATTTGTTAATCACAAGTTAATTCTGTAGCTACAAGGGTTTCAATTTCAGTTATTGGGTTTATGATTAGTACCAAACTCCCATATTTTTACTTCAGTAGATATTAATCAAACTTAAAATTTTATGTAACTACAGTAGGAATATCTCAGACAACCAGTCAAACAACATCTACTAGGGCTTCTCAGGGCAGCAATGTGTCTGGGAACAGCCGTTTCTCAGCATCAAGTGGGGATGAGGCTTTTCCCATTGGGCAGATCTTGCCCACCCCAAATTTGAGGATCTTCACTTTTGCAGAACTGAGAGCGGCAACTAGGAACTTCAAAAGTGATGCAGTGCTTGGTGAGGGAGGTTTTGGGAAAGTCTTCAAAGGTTGGCTCGATGAGAAAGCACCAGGGAAGTCCGGAAGTGGAACTTTAATTGCTGTCAAAAAATTGAATTCCGAGAGCTTTCAAGGTTTAGAGGAATGGCAGGTGAGTCTAATCAACTTGACAAACAACGATTAATTGATTTCTGAATTGATTGCTATTTACATACTACATTCATCAGAAATTTTACTTTGTTGTACTCAAATCATGCTCCTTATTCCACTATAGTAAAAAAACTCAAGATTACGGTTATAACTTAGTGCCGTACTTAAAAGTAATTTGGAAAGTTATGATATTGTTTGGATAAAGATGACATGGACAACAAAAAGGTTGAAAAGATGATGAGACTTTTGAATTAAAGAGGCATCTATAATCCATCATGCACACATAAACGCATTCGCACCTTTGAATTGTTTTCTGGTTTTATTGATTTTGTTAACATAAAATATTTAGAAAGTACATTAACATGTCAAAATATTCTAAGATTTGTATGTTGTCTCTTGTGTACTTGTTGTTGCAGTCTGAGGTAAACTTCCTGGGAAGGCTCTCTCACCCTAACCTTGTGAGGTTGTTGGGATACTGCATGGAAAACAATGAGCTAATTCTTGTTTATGAATTCTTGCAAAAGGGCAGCTTGGAAAACCATCTGTTTGGACGTAAGGGCTAATAACAATGATATCCATTTGTTTGCCAGTTGTGTTATTGTTTGTGAATATGCTAGCACTTGTCATGTATCAGAGGATTCATCATCATGCTTTTCTCTGCAGGGGGTGCTTCTGTTCAGCCACTTTCATGGAACATAAGGCTTAAGATTGCCATCGGAGCAGCTAGAGGCTTGGCCTTTTTGCATGCATCAGATAAGCAAGTTATTTACAGAGATTTCAAAGCCTCGAACATACTGCTTGATGGGGTAAGCTTGAATACTGCCAAGAGTTGTGTTAAGAAATGAGACTGTATCTTAACTCCTTTACAACTTGCTAAAACAAAAGCTATTAATTCACACCCCTTTTTCTGACCTCATGAAAATCATTTACAATACATGTAATTGGATTATAAAATCAAATTTTAACTTGTATTAGTGTTTCTCTTATTGCAGTCCTACACTGCCAAGATCTCAGATTTTGGCTTGGCAAAATTGGGTCCTTCAGCTAGTCAGTCTCATGTCACTACACGAGTCATGGGCACACATGGTTATGCTGCTCCTGAGTATGTTGCCACAGGTAATTCTTTACGGGTTTGACTGATCTGATTTTATCTTTTTTCTGCAAACCACTTGAGCTTTATCCACTTTGAATCTTTACAAACTTCAGTTTTCTGCTGATTAAACAGGGCACTTGTATGTGAAGAGCGATGTGTATGGATTTGGCGTTGTGTTGGTAGAGATATTAACAGGCTTACAAGCTCTGGATATAACCCGTCCAAGCGGGCAACATAAATTGGTGGACTGGATCAAGCCATATTTGTCAGGAAAAAGAAAGTTCAGACACATAATTGACTCTAGATTGCAGGGCCAGTACCCTTATAAAGCTGCATATCAGATTGCTCAGCTTTCCTTAAAATGTCTTGAAGCTGAACAAAAACACCGGCCATCAATGAAACAAGTACTCGAGACATTAGAACAGCTTGAAGCGTCCAATCAAAAACCAAAGGAACCTAAAGCTCGTACTACACATTCCACGGCCCGTCGCCAAGGTCAGCTGCCTCTGCACCATCGTTCTCCACTTCACACAAATATGGATAGAAATCGAGGCTATAAACACGCACCCCAGATCAGATAACTTAGCAAGCCTTTTTTTATTATGCTGATTACTGTTCATATCCAAAGGATCCCCCTTCTTTGTTAAGAGAATGGAAATGGTTAAGAGTTTAGTCCTTGTTGTAATATTCAAACAGCAAGTTGTACTTTGTATTCAAATAAGGGAAATATTGTATAAAGAGACAAGTGAATGATGTTATATAGGGATGAGAATCATCATTTTCATCTCCATTTTCATCTTCGTTTTTCTTTCTTTCTTTTGTATTTCTATTTCTTTCTATTAAATAAAAAGCTAAAATTATTTGCCTGCTCTAATTCAGTATGCATGATCGTGATTTCACTACCACACATATCACTCAAATAATACAGTGATTAATAGTCGGATATCGTACCCACAAGGGGCTTAATATTTCTCTTATTAATACAAAAACTAACCTACTTAACAACATCTAAACAAATGGTTAAAGAGAGATTTAATAAAATTAATTAACTGAAAAGTAAATGAATAAAGAACAAATAACCAACTTTGGAGGAAACCTTATGTGATAGAAAAACTTACGGTTGTAACTTCACCTAAGCATGCACATGATGGGTTCAGACACTATTCATTCAATTGGGTTGTTACGAATTGTTAACCTAGAACACTAAATTATCTATAAGCCTTTTTCGATGGTCAGGTAAATATATTTAGATTAAACTAATTAATTGTATGTTTATGTTAATTAATTTAAACTAAATTATTAAAAACAAGTTCTAATATTGGCTACGCATGCCCTACAGGTATAATTGTATCATGAAGGGAAATCTATTCAAAAGAACTAACCATGTGCTATTATTCCCAGGGCTAACTCAAATTCCCTCCGTCGAGTTCCTAAGGATTTACCAAGACTATTATATTGTTAGCCAGCCAAATAAAATATGCATCAAAAGACATAGAATAATAAATAATAAATAACAAACTCAAAAGAATAAAAATATGCAACGTAATTAAATAACATGCTTAAGATCCATTACAATCGTAGAGTAATGATTTACTACTCATTATATTCAATAAAAACAAGCTAATCATTATTGATATAAAACAAGAACTCATAAAAGAAAAACTAGAGAGAAAATGGAAGAAAAACTCTCTTTTGTAGTCTTCGTCTCCAATCTACAGCACCAGTTAAAACACTCGTCCTTGCCTTGCTCTTAGTGTTCTTCTATTCTCTGAGACTCCAAAATTATATTACGAGACTTTTTTCTAGGTTTTTGGAGAACTAGTACTTATATAGGAGGTCTAAGGGATCTTTCCTGATCAAAAATTGAGTTCCGAACGAATCTGAGACTGATCTCTTCGTGTTACGCAAGTCGCAATGCTTATGTTTTCCGTCGGCGCATCGCGACGCTCCTGGCTGGGCTTCATGACGTGCCCGTAATGTTTTCCTCCTGCCATGATTTTGTTTAGTAGCGCGTTGCGAAGTGCTTTCTGTTGGGGTTTTGGGTAAAGAGCGCAGCGGAAGCGCTGTTCGGGCGAAATCATAATTTTAAAACCTTTTAAAATATCGAATGAATTATTCAATATCCAATATGAATAATTCATTCATATTTCACCTAAACATATTTATTCGATATCAAATAGCAACATAAATAGTTAAGAAACGTCGCGAAACTTTTACGAAAAATATTTTTCCGCAAAATGACGTAAAATGCGTTTTTGACCGAACCGACCACCCAACACTTATGGGGGCTGCCCAGGTCAGCCTCAATAGTGTTAGGGAATTTCATGGGCTGCCAAAACAGTGAAAAATTCACTGTTTGGACAGCCGTCACCCGGTTGGCTCAAAAGTCACCCGGTAACGCCGTTTTTCACCGTTTTCGCTTATTTCAACTCCGAAACAATTTCCGAAAATTGTTCCAACACCCAAAACACACCCAATACATTTATATGACATCAAATTCATCAACATAAACCCAGATTTTCAAGATCTGATCCAGAAACCAAAAATACCAATTTTTCATGCTTTAAATCCAATTTTTCAAGATTAATCTAATTAATCAAAACACTAATCAAAGTCACCACATATGAACCACACAAGAACAATTCTAGGCATTATAAGAGTGGTCATAACACTCTAGAATGACAACATATCATCAAATGAATAAATTGGATACATATTACAATAATAGCACCCAAAACACTTCACACATGCATCATCACTTCCACATCCATCCACCAAAACCAAAAGCCCCAATTTTCACAAACAAAGGAACCCTATAACTATTCTAACAATTCAAGAAAATAAGAAACAAAATTCCAAGCTTAGGGTTGTAGAAAATTACCTTTAATATCTTAATTTCCTAAGCTTTTTCTTGAATTTTCCTTCATTTTCTTCATTGTTTCATCAAACAAATTCTTAGAGATTTTTCTTTCTCTAGTTTCGGCCATGTTATGTTGAATAAGGAAGAAAATAAATTTTTTAACTTAAAAAAGATGATGACTGACTTACAAGGGCTTTTTGGTCAATTTGGAAAATTTAATCAAGTAATTAAATCAAACTTTATCTTAACAAATCATATTGCACACATAAAGTTTAATTAAATCATGCCATGTGTCACCAATAATAATTAAATATTTTTCAAAACAATTATGAAAAAATTTTATCAATTAATTATTCAAACATTTAACATTTAAATAATTAACTAATATAATTATTATTATATATGATAATAACATGTTTGAGGTTACAATTGATGAGGATATGGGATTGGGGATTGATTATTGTTTGATTAAATATATGGTTTGAAAGTTATTAAGTTTTGGTTTAATCTTTTACGGATTATATGAATAAATTAAAGTTGGGTGTTGATGAATTGATGATTTGGATTATGTAGTATTGGATGTTATATGGTGTTTTGAGTATTGATTTTGGTATGGGAATGATTAGGGTGTTGCTTTTGGTGAATGGAAATTGAAGAAGAAAAGGGACAAAATCTTGGAAACCCAGGTCGAGTCGCGATGCTGAAGGACCTTGCGTCACGACGCAAGAGGAAAATGATGACTGGAATCTGGATGCTGCGCGTCGCGACGTGACACACAAGGGTTTGCGTCGCGAGGCGAGGCATATAATTTTCCAGAATCAGTTTAAGTCACCTAGTTCTGCCCTAGCATGTTAGAGACCGCCCTTAGGGTCTCGTATCAGTTTGTATACATATCCGATATCAAATTATGATCATCATAAACCTCGTATATACGATTTATGGATGTATCTTTAAACATGGTAAAGTATCGAGGATTATTCTACTACGTTGATGCTAATTAAGTTCCTGATCATAGGTTATCCACATGAACCGCAATCTCCTTCGACAAGGGACCCAGTGCTAGCCAGATTCCAAAACAGTGAGTGGACCTCTTTCTTAAACTGATTTTATTAAGTTTTTGAATTCAGACTTACTTTTTCCAGCACATAGGCCGTTAGCCATTATTTATTTACAGTTATTTTTCAGATAATAGTAATTTAGAAAAGAAATATTTTTCAAAACTGAGTTTTATGTTTTCCGGGGCATGAGGGAAAAACTCACCCCAGTATGTAACTTGAGACATATGGAATTGATGGACAGAGGACATGTGCACATGTAGAGGACTGAGGGGACGGTGATACGTAACGCCCTCAGATCTTAGAGCAGGGCTAGGGGGACGGCGATACGTAACGCCCCTAGACCCTGATTTCAGAGCTTGGGTGGTAGCATAGATCTGCACCCCCAGTTCTAGTTTGTGGCTTGGGGGACGATGATACGTAACGCCCCAAGATGACCAGTTTCAGAGACAGTAGTGGCATGCTTTGGGGGACGGCGATACGTAACGCCCCAAAGTCATGGATTTACACTGCTGGCTACAGTTAGGCGTATGGGGGGACGACGATACGTAACGCCCTCATGCATCAAATTTTCAGACAGAGATACAGATTTCAGAAAGAGTTTTCAGTTTCCAGTTACAGTTTTCATAAAAAGCTTTTAGAAAAAAAAGTTTCCAGAAGCATCAGTTTTATAAGAGATTTTTAGAAAGAAGCCCAGAGTTTCAAAACAGAAGCCAATTTTCTTATAAAGCTATTTCATGAGTTTTCGTTTTAGAACCGAATATTTTTATAATAGTTTTTCATTTTTAATCCACTCACTTAGATCGTATAGCTAGACCCGGCCGGCGGTTCGGTTTCGGTTCGGAACCGAACCGAACCGGCCGGTTTCCGGTTCCACAAATGTGGAACCGGAACCTTGAACCAAACCGGAACCGACCGGTTCGGTTCGAACCTTTTTTTTTAAAAAAAAAATTGAAAATAAATTAAAATAAATGAGATTAATTTAATAAATAAATAAAATTATTACATTGAAGAGCTTGAGTTTAAATTTTTAAAAATTTAAGTTGCCTATGTATCCTCCATGGGTGAGAGGAATCAAAGCTCACGTAGTTCCATTACAATTTTAAGATATTTCCCCTTTGTAAATTTACAATTTTATAATTATCAATCATCAATATCAGTTGATCCTTCAGCTCCGGTTCCGCTTGCACTTGTTGTTGCAGATGTATGATCGAACAAATCTTCAAAATCATCGGGGGCATCTTCTTGTTGTCTCAGATCAGCTCGAGTCCAATCATCCACACAAGCTGTTGCTTCTATAGTGCTTGGATGTAATGAAGGTCGTCTAGCTTCCAATATATTACCTCCCAAGCTGAAGGCTTGCTCAACCGCAACAGTGGAAATAGGTGCTGCCAATATCTCTTTAGCAATAATTGATAAAATATGATATATATTTTGATGTCGGTTCCACCAGTAAAGGATTTTAAAATTTTTACTAACTAAACTTTCAGTAGGAAACTCGAAATTTGTAGATAAATAATTATCTAATTCGGGATTATTAGTTATCGTATCCCTAGCTTTTTTATTTCGTTGCAATAACCAACGATCCCCTGTGCTAAGTCTTGTTTGAATTATCGGTTCACTACTACTAGATTCACCTAATGTTCCTAAGTTATATCTTACAATATAATCATTAAATAACTCAATTAAATCATTTCTTAATTTCGTCATTAATCTTGTAATATCAATTTCATCTAATATTCATGTACAACGAATATTAAAAAATCGACCCCCTAAATTTGGTTGACATAAGGATTTTAAATCATTGATGGATGCAGTATTTGCAGATGCATTATCAAATCCAATTGTTAAAATTTTATCTACTAAACCATATTCATCAAAAATTACCTTCATCATTCTATAAATATTTTGTGCAGTATGTTGGTCATAAAGAACTTTAAATGCAATAAGTCATTTTTGTATGGTAAATGATGCATCAATCCAATGACAAGTCACACTCATGTATGAGTGTGTTTGCCAATGGTCACTCCAAATATCAGAACATATAGAAATACGACCTTTCATCTCTTTAAATATTTCATTTAAAATAATTTTACCATCTTTATATAATTTAAAAATATGATGTTTTGTTGTGTTTCAAGTCATTCTACATGCAGAAGGATTTAAAGCATTATGCACGTAATTAGTAAAATGAAGTTTTTCACTAAAGCTTAAAGAAAGATGTGCCATACAAGTTAATTTCGCAAATTTTTCTCTATTTTTTGCATCAGAATATTTAAATAAATCTACAGCACTCGTACCTCTACTAGATGATGCGTACCTGGCCATTTGAGTTTGCGTCGTATCAATTCCAAGTTCAACCGGATGATGTCTTTTCATGTGCTTGATCATATTTCCGTATCCACCAGAAAATTTGTAGGAAACCCCACAATAGTTGCAAATCGCTCTTGAACTGTCATCGTTTAATTTTTCTAAATGAAAATGAATTTTGAAAACATCCGAGGAACCAGCCTTAACTTCTCTTCTCCGATGTTCTCAGATGAGCTTGTCATTTTTCGTTTAAGAAATAAGTAAGAAAAATAAGAAAATTGACTAATTGCGAATGATAATAACTAATTGAATTGAGATTGAGAATAAGAGAATTGTAGGAATTGAGAGAGTTGAGAATTTGGTGTGTTGAAATAATGAAAAATGAATCATATTTATAGAGTTTTAGAATTTTGTTGATACCAAAAATGCCCCTAAATATAACCGTTTTATTACCGTTATTAGGGATATATTAGGAATTTATAATTTATAATTTTTTTATGCCTTAACGTCATTTTTTTTTTATTTTGAGGGCAGAGAGCCGTTGGCTCAATGCCCTCCCCCAACGGCTAGTAGCCGTTGGGGTTAGGGTTTCTGTTGGAACCCTACGGTTCCAACCGGAACCGTTGAACCGGTGGAACCTTACGGTTCCACCGGTTCGAGTTGGGGTCGAACCCCAACCGAACCGATCGGCCACGGTTCTGGTTGGAACCGAAACCTTCCGGTTCGGAACCGGAACCGTGGCCGGGTCTACATATAGCGATCTAACCCCACTCCCAGATTTCTATTTTACATGTATTCTTGGGGGACGAGCTCGGGAGGACGGATACTGTTGCAGTCACTTGGGTATGGAGTCCACCAGTCCAAGTCAGAGTCAGAGATGTCCGGTTAGTGATAAGTAGAAGTCGTGTATTAGCTTATATTTAAAACAGTCATTGTAAAAGCAAGTGTTAACATGTATACAAATAAAGAGATTTTAGTTGAGTTGTATGTTTGGTTATTAAGTTTGGGCCATGGTCTCATACATATGATATAATTATAAGAGCATTAGTAATTTATGATAATAGAAGAGTCAGAGGCTTATGGGGTTAGAACGGTCTATCTCCTGCCGGTAACATCTTCTAGATCGGGGATGTTACAGAATATATTTCGATGGCCAGTATCATAGAATAAATATCCTTTCGTATTTGAGAGATATCCAACAAACCTAAACTTTTATCCTCGCGGCAAAAGCTTATTCTGTTGTGCCATCCTAACGTATGCAGGACATCCCAAAATCCTAACATAATTAAGATTCGGTTTCCTACCGGTCCATATCTCATAGGGAGTTATATGACCAGCTTTAGAAGGAATCTTATCTAAAAGATGAGCGGCAGTTAAAAAAGCATAACCCCATAAGTAATAGGGCAAATCTGTAAAACTCAACATACATCGGATAATATCCAATAATGTCCGATTTCTTCTTTTAGACACTTCATTATGTTGTGGAGTACCCGGAGGAGTATATTGAGCAAGAATCCCATTCTCTTTTAAATAATCAGTGAACTCACCACTCATATATTCACCGCATAGATCCAATCGAAGACATTTAATATAATTTCCAGTTTGTTTTTCTACTTCATTACAGAATTCTTTGAACTTTTCAAAGGTTTCCGATTTATGTTTCATCAAATAAACATAACCGTACTGCGACACATCATCGGTAAAAGTAACAAAGTATGAAAAACCACTGTGAGCAGTCTGACTCATGAGACCACATACATCAGAATGTATGAGTTCCAATAAGTTAGTGGCTCGATGTCCCACACTTGAAAATGAGGCTTTAGTCATTTTACCTTGAATGTAAGATTCACAAGTTGGATAGAGTTCAATGGTGAGATCCTAAATCAAACCATTCCTAACCAACTGGGTTAGGCGCCTCACGCTTATATGACCTAACCGCATATGCCGAAGTTCAGTATTATTTATTTCAGATAATTTACGTTTATTAATCTTAGTATTCAAGATATCTCGAGAAGTATACAAAATATAATGACCATGCTCATTTGGACATACACAGATATTAATATTATTTATGTCAAATAAATACAAGGAACAGTTCTTAATATTTACATGATATCCCTCTGTATCTACTACAAAAAGTAATATAATATTAGCTACACATCCTAGTACAACATAACAGTCATATAATAAAAGTCTCATACTGGGTACATGAATCTTGCATAATCATACTGCAACCGCATCCAGAGAGTCACCACTCCCGAATCGCAAATGCATCTCTCTAGATTTCAGCTGTCTATTTTCCTTATGCACCTATAACGAATTGTAAGTATGAACAGGACAAGCGAAATCTAAAATCCAACTAGATGCCACAGCTTCATAAGCTAAATAGATATCAATAACATGAAAAATAAAAGTACCTGATGTCGATACTATTTCCTTCATGATCTGGGCCAGGTAGTCTGGACAATTCCTTTTCCAGTGCCCGATCTTACTGTAGTGGTGACACTTATCTTCAGAAGCCCTCTTGGGATTCATTATCTTACCTTACAGATGAGCATTAAAACCCTTCTTCTTCTTTCCCTTTGACTTCTTCCCTTTAGACTTGAAGTTTGAAGAAGCAGAAAGTGAAGTGGGTTTCGCAGGGCAAGTCGGCACTCCATTCCTTAAATCCTCATCCGCCGTGAGAAGCATCCTATGCAACTCATGATAAGAACAGTGGATCTCATTCATGTTAAAGTACATTACAAACTGGACATATGACACCGGGAGCGAACCTAGAATGACACTCCGACCCAGAGTATCATTGAGAGGGAAATCTCTTCGCCTCAATTGCTCGATCAGATCGATCAAATGAAACACATGAGAACTTATAGCATATACCTCATCAAGTTTTGAATGAACCAGTTCCATTTGTACTCTATTAACCAAGACTTGTTCTTGATTCATGAACAATTCTCGGAGTCGTGCCATCATGCTATATGCATCAGGCATATGAAAATATTGCCTCTTCAATTCTGAAACCAGTGAACTGAAAATATATGATTTAAACCTTAAATCATCATCTTTCCATTTGCGGAAAGTCTCAATTTCCTACAGTGACGCATATGCAGATATAGCAAGGGGTAAATGACCCTTCAATACATATCTCAGCTTCTTAGATCTGAGGACAATCTTCGAATCCATATCACAGTCAGTAAAGTTCTCAGCGCCTTTAATCTTATTCGTATCCAACATAAGAGAAAAATTGTTGGTCGAAGAAGCTGCCATCGCAAATCTATCACATCGATAGCGAAAAACAGTTAGCAAAATAAACAGTTTCATATAATATCATAAATCATTAAATAGATCATGAATTTTTAATCTAAAAATTCCCATCATGTAATCCCCAAACAGAATACAAAAAATTTAATAATCAAATTAAATACAATAGTGAAAAGTAGACCCCATGAATATATTTCAGCTCACAGCTTTGGCACCTTCTCGCCTACATATATTCATTAGGTAGACAACTCATTGTCAATCATTCACTAGTGACTCCTATATTCCGGTCCTGATCGTTTCTCATTGTGACAACTTTGACACGTTCACAAGGAGGCGTGTCAAGGTTAAACTTGTCAATGATAAATTCAAGATACTCGCGTAATCCTGACAGCTCTGGCACGTTCAGGATTTCTGCTTTCGCTTGAATTTACCTAATATCGTATATATATCCGGTACAAATAAATTCTTATCGGCTATACCCTCACTTCTTTGGCACGTTCTCGGATATAGTCATAAAAATTTATTTATAAACTGTATTAACAAGACGGACCAAAAAACATGCATCAAATACGTATTAATTATTAAACCTTATTAATTAGGGATTTTCCGCAAAAATGTCATACATCTTTATTTTAATCAAATTAAATAAAAACATGCATGCATAAAGTAAAGATTGGATTAAATATCAAATTCAAAAAGCAAATCAAATTATGGATTAAGAATTAGACTGGCTCTGATAACATTTTGTTTTTGTTTTTAATGGTATAATTGGGTAACGCAGCGGAACGCGAAAAATCAAATTTTTCTGATTACATTTATTTTTATTCGGTAATTAAAATAAAATTATTTATTCTAATTACTCAATACTCAAAAACAGAATTTTTTTTACCCAAAAATCAGAATTTCTACAAATTACCGTGGGACCCCAAAAGTTTATATTTTAATCATTTTAGTCCTAATTGTCAAATACAAGATTATGTGATTTCCAATCACTACCAAAATGATTTATACATCTCATATACATCAAAATAAAACTCACACACAAAATCCATATTTTTATCAATTGCCGAGAGACCCTCACATTTTACATTTTGATCATTTTACTCTTAAATTGTCAAATACAAGTTTACGTGATTTCCAATAACTACCAAAATGATTCATACATCTCATACACATCAAAATACATCACATATATGAAAATCCTCAATTTTGGTTTAGGTAAAAATCTAATTTTTCTAAATAATCAAATTAACCAAAATTAATTCAATATCACGCATTAATCCACTCTTTACAATGCCAAACACGCCTCACCACTTTGAAACAACTCAAGAACAATTCTAGGTCATCATTGAGTGGCCTAACAACTCTAGAATGACAACCAAATCATCTAATGTCAAAAGTGTGCTTAATAACCATTTATAAGCTTACTTTAATTTCATACATGCACATATCTTGCATTCGAGCTTCCAAGCATCTCAACACAAAACAAAAAAAGTAGAAAAATATATTTACATCACATGTTGTAGCCTGAGCATTACAAATAATTTTCTACAAAAGGAAAGAATGAAAATACCTTGATTTTCCAAGCTTTTCTTAAGTTTTAGCTTTAGCACTTTTGGTTTTTCTCTCAACTCTCACTTTTGCGTATTTGGAGGCTTAAACTAATGAAATAAAAATGAAACAAAAACTTTATATACTCCCCCCCCCCTTTGGCCGAAACCTAAGAGTAAAAAATATCTAGATTTGTTTCAATTTTATTAATTAAATAAGCTTTAGTTTACTTATTCTATTTGTACACTACAACTTTAAATGTATTACAACAAGTTAAACCAATCATATTAATAAATTTCCTAACTTAATCATACCTTAGATATTTATATTTCATTTACTTTAATTATTTAATAATTAAATAATTACTTAAATATAAATATCTAAATATATGTATCATATATACTTTAAATAATCAAAATAAATATATTTATGATATATGTCAAATATCTTATTTGACAATTAATTAATGTGTATTTAATAAAATCATGTATTAAATACCAAAACATATTAATTAAGAAATTACTGAAATGTCCTTTTGCATATATTAATTCGTTTAACCGTTAAACGATTTATAAATAATCAATATTATTTATAATTATTGCCCTAGTGCTCTACGAGTATATTTCATTAAGTGAGACTCTATGAGTTCATGTATATCCGTCACGAAATCTAATTTCGTATCCATAATTTACTCACCCGTAAATTATGACGACCACAGATAAACTTGCTGAACCATACAGGTCGAAGTCATTGCATACGTATAATCCCTCCGTCACAGGTATCCAGAATATACCAGAGATATAGATATTAACGTCAAATATCTTTAGGTATAATATTGTCGATGTATTATTTAATGATCTCTTAATAAAACTTAGAACACACTTCTACAGTGTACCACAGGCCCATGGATTTAACAGATCGCTAACCTAATATTGAATACCTATGTTCTGCACACAAAACTGACAGATCCTTTCTTGACACTCATAGAATATCCTGAGAATCAGTCCACAACCAACGAACATGTGGAGGTCTGACCTTAATAGGTCGGTGATGTGACTGCCATCAAAGTGTAGATGATATCTCATATATCCATAGTGGTATCTCAAGTCAAAGAATCACCATGCTACTCAATTCGAAAAGATTCTTATTGAAGTTGGTGTACCATCTATTAAGAATCTTCAGTGAGTCTTTCAATGTTTATCCGAATATAAATGCCTACATGTCTATACGAGTATTTGAGACTCATGGTTCATTGAGAATCAACCAATGAAATACAAGATTCCAATATACGATATGTATCGGTCTCCGCAGGTTTACTTACTGACCAAGTAATGTAAACCTTGACCAGGAACTGTTTAAGAATGACATTATTGTTATGCAACTCAATGTCAATTACGACTCTTTTGTAACAATATCATAACTAATCCTTTTAAGGTCAATTACGTCTTTACCATATAATAAAAGAATTTATATTAAAGAAAATGATTATTTTATTCATAATATAATATTTACAGGGAAATACAAAAGAAATTGGCGCTACGAGCACCAATCCTAACACCTTTTATGACAAGTTTTGCCTTGTACTTATCTATTGATCCATCCGCTTTATCTTCCTTTTGAAAATCCATTTGTAGCCCTACAACTTACAACCTGGAGCAAGATCAACCAACTCCCAAGTACGGTTTTGAAGGATTAAATCAATCTCACTATTGATAGTCTCTTTCTATAAAGGTGCCTTAGAAGAAGACATCGCTTCTTTATAACTTTGAGGCTCATTTTCGAACAGATATGTCAGAAAATCAGGTCCAAATGACTTAGACGTTCTTCCTCTTTTGCTACGTCTAGGTTCATTTTCCTCAACATTTTCATGTTGATCAGATTCTTGGTTAACTTGATCACTGCTTGTAGTAGTATCAATGATTCTTTTGAGAGACTTTGTTCTTTTTTCTTTTCAAGGAAATGTCTCTTCAAAGAATGTCGCATTCATTGACTTAATTATCATATTTGGATTGATATCAGAGATTTCATACTTATGTACCAAGAATCGATATGCACTACTATTGTGAGCATATATAATGAATATACAATCAATAGTTTTTGGTCATATTCTCACCTTTTTAGGTTTAAGAACCATCACTTTGGCGAGACACCCCCACACTTTCAGATATTTATAGGAATGTGCGTGACCTTTCCATAATTCATATGGTGTCTTGTCCAATCTTCTGTGAGGTAACTTGTTCAGAACGTAGTTGGCGGAAAACAAGGCTTCCCCCCACAAGTTCTGGGGTAAACTAGAGCTTGTCAACATGGCATTCATCATTTCCTTCAACGTGCGATTTTTATGTTCTGCAATCCCATTTTGTTGAGGCGAATAAGGAGCAGTAGTTTTATTAATAATTCCATGATTGGAACAATATTCACCGAATGGTGACACATAGTCACCACCCCTATCATTCATGATTCGTTTGATTTTCTTGCCAAGTTGACTTTCAACTTCGTTCTTATAGTTTATAAAGCTCTCAATAGCTTCATCTTTGCTCCTCAGCAAATACACATAATAGAATCTTGTACTATCATCGATAAAAGTGACAAAATACTTTTTATCGCCTCTTGTTTGCACAACATTCATGTCACACACATCGATGTGTATAAGTTTTAAGGGTTCAAAACTTCGTTTATGGAATGAAATGATGCTCTATTAATTTTTACTTCAACACATGCTTCACATTTATGTTGGGAATCAATGGTAAATTTAGGTATAAGGTCCACGTTAATTAATTTACGCATTGTGTCATAATTAATATGCCCCAACCTCCAATGCCATATATTTTGTGACTCAATAATATAAGCAGGAGATGTAGCTTTATTATTAGCACTGTGTCGATTGACAGTCATTACATTAAACTTGAAAAGGCCCTAAGTGAGGTATCATTTTCCTACATAGACATCATTTTTAGTCAGTACAAACTTGTCAGAAATAAATTCAAGCTTAAAACCATTATTATTAAGGAGTGAACCTGAAACCAAGTTCTTCCGAATATCAGGAACATGCAAATTTTTCTTCAATGTAAGCTATTTTCCTGATGTCATCTTCAGAACCACTGTGTCTTATCCAACCACTCTAGAGGTAGACGAGTTTCCCATTGTCAGATGATCGCCACCATCGACCTTCTGATATGAGGAAAATATTTTACTGTCAGCATAAATATGACGAGTAGCCCCCGTGTCTATCCACAATTCTCTCGGATTCCCAACCAATTTGGCTTCTGTTACAACTGCTGAGAGGTTCATCCATAAGATCTCATCAGTTAACTGCTCATCCTCTGTGACATGGGCCTCATTTTTTTCTTGCCATTATTAGAGACTTCTTATTTATGCAGTCTTTTGCCAAGTGACCGATTTTCCCGCAAATGTAGCACTTTCTCTTGAACTTCTTGTTTGCTTGGGAAGAATCAACTTCACTGTTCATTCTCTTTTTTCTACCATTTCCACCCTCGATGATGTTGGCCTTAGACTTCATAGTCTTATAGCTAGCCTTCTCAGACTTCTTGTTGTCCTCTTTGATCCTCAATCGAACTCCAAGGTCTTCAAAACTAATCTTCTTATTTTTATGTTTCAGATAGCTCCTGAAGTCATTCCATGAGTATTTCAGATATCTTTTGAAGTTTTTCCATAATGGAGGTAATTTTTCAATAATTGTGGCAACTTGAAACGTGTCGCAAATTTTCATTCCTTTAATTATAGTTCATGAATAATCAATTGTAGTTCACCCAACTGAGACATCACCATCCTTGAATATACCATCTTTTAGTTCAAGAACCTATCCACGATAAATTTATTTTGTCTGGCATCATCTGTTTTGTATTTCTTCTCGAGAGATTCCTTGAGAATCTTAGCAGAAGTCATGCCTTGGTACACATTGTACATGGTATTGTCAATTCCTCTCAAGAGGTAGTTCTTGCATAAGAAGTCGCTTGACGACCATGTCTCTTCTCGCAGTGGCTTGGCTGTTTCTATTTCTCTCTCCACATGACGCGAAGGCTATTTGAGATACTTAGCCAACTGTAATTTTGTCAGGTACAACAATATTTTTGTCTACCACTATTTGAATTTTGCTCCATCAAACTTATCCAATTTCTCTCCATGAGCGACCGATACTGTGATATTTCCACTAGCCGTATATAACTGGAAATGTAACAGTAATAAATAAGTTTACAAAAGAAAAATCACACAACGATCAAACGTATGATTTTTTTTATGTGTTTCACTAAGAGTCCATTTGTTGTTATCTTGGACAGTAGTACCAAATAACACAAGTCCTTGAATTTGTGACTAAGGTTTCTTATGATAGGTGAATAAAGGAAAATTCTCAGAGGACGATGGGGATCCGGTGTAACCACTTAAATTCATGCCTACTTAGGCTCTTATCGCCTTGTTGACAGAATTTCCTTAATCACCTTCCCAATAGAATATCTTAGACATTCAATCTTAGTATTACACTTCAATTCACAAGCACAAGAATATTCAAATATTTGTATATATATATAAGTTCAATCAAGCTTGGATGAAATTATTGTGTATAATTATAATTTTAATTCTCAGTCAAGTATGTAACAAACAATTAATTTTCAACTTTATCATATTTGTACACTACGTGTATGCTTGTGATAATTGAGTACCCTAATATTAACTTAAACCTATACTGCCAAGTTTACAAAATTCAGTATATAATTTTTACTAAGATAATATTACAACATATGTTTATAGTACCAATTTCATAGCTATAACATGTATATCATATGATCATTAAGTTGTATCTAATTCTATGTTATTATTTTGAATCTAAAAAATTCTAGGATTAAATTGCGTTAGTGTCACGTTCGTTCAGCCATTCGAATGAAGCTTTCCAGTGAGTTCACGTTCGTGTAGCGCTCGTAAATGCGTTCGAATGAATTTTTCCAGTGAACTTGCGTTCGTGTTGCGTTTGAAGACGTGTTCAAACGAAACTTTCCAGGGGACTTGCGTTCGTGTTGTGTTTGAAAACGCGTTCAAACGAAAACGTGAAATACATAGTTTTCCCTATGTTTTCATTGGGCGTTCAAACACCCTTATATATTTTCATGTACATAACCCATTTTATAGGAAGAAGACCATTAAAACATGTAAAACAATTATAATAACACATGTAAAACAAGAAGTTCTTAAGATTGTTTGGCGTATATGTGTTATTTATCAATTTTAACATACATCATACAATCAATTTCCACTATCATACAATCAAATACCATAATCATAGAAACTTAGAAAAACCTGAAACTTGCAGAAGAGGATGAAGATCTGTAAAATCAAGTCGAGTTGCCTTTGTCCTTAAGAGCTTATTAGCCCCGCCTCGGTGCTCTACAGATGTCTTGTGGCTAACGTTCTCCAGGATTACTCGGTATCTCCTTGTAGAAGGGGCACTCATTTCTCCAAGAACTTGAACAATGACAAATGATTGAAACTCTTTTAAAATGACTCTCTAACTATGATTGAAAATATCAATTTTCTGCATGCCTAGAAATGAACTCAAGGCCCCCTTTTATAGGCATGGAAAAGTGCCTTTGTGGGCACCATTTGATTTAGGGTGTAACCTTCTTAAAAATTATACTCATTCTTTATGCCCTTTAGAGCCTAGAGACATTTCTTCCAATTTAGAAGATTTGTCCCTTCAACATGTGCCTTTTCCTAAGACAATTTTTAAGGGACATGTCTCTCCTACATTATTACTATATATATAGAGAATTTCTTACAATTATTGATTTAATCAAGAATGAAGGATTGTACCGATTAATTTTACTCCTTCTTCTTCTTCTCTTTCTTTTTTTTTTTTTTTTTTTTTTTTTTTTTTTTTTTATTAAAATGGTGTTACTTTGGTTTTGTACTATGGATTTGCAACTTTTGTAATTTTATTTGAGTTATAATGGTTGAGGCTTGACACTTCCAATTAGGAAATTGTTGTCGCATATCTATATTATTCGAGTAAAGCAATGCAACTACAGATTGTTGTGTCCTACAGTCGAATGGCGAACATGCTAGGCTAAACTAAGCCATCATGTTCTCTGTTTCTGCATTTTGGAATTTGCAGGCATGAAGAATTTAAGAAGATGAGGTGACAAATAGTGTTGGCATAAATTTAGGAATCCACCTGTGCAATGCAAAAACTGCTCACTGCTTTTATTAAACTTTGTAACAAATTTTATTTGACTTTTGACTTATTAACCACCAATGTAGTAGTGGGGAAGGAGTTAACGGCAGTTACGTGCAAATGCAAAAAACCCGCGCTTAAAAATTCAAATCACTGGAATTATGCACTCTTCCTTTGCTTTCAACTTAAGAGAACCCTGAATGAGTCACTTGCAAACTGCAGATTAGCTTACATATATATCTTAAAATGAACACTGTCCTTGATACCAAACTGTTGTTGGTGCTCTTCATCATTTGTTTCAATGGTGTTTTTACCAGAGGAAGAGGCGCAATGGCAGCTGGTTCTGGTGCAGAGAGCTCTGTTGCACTGGGGAAGACCCTACATGAAAAGGGAAGAAACTCTCGTATATTCAATGTCAAGAACTTTGGTGCTAGAGCTGACGGTCGAACTGATGACAGCAAAGTTTGTTCTCTTTCTCTTCATAGTTTTCTCTGTTGATACAGAAATGGATGAGCAAAGAAATTTTAGGAAGCTACAGTTCTGTTGTTAATAATGCTAATGAGATTGGCATACTTATTACTTGCAATACCTTTTCCTATCAATGTAATTGTTACACAACTAATATTTGTGATTTTAGGCCTTCAAAGCAACATGGAAGGAGGCGTGTGAGATGACGGGTGCAGTAACTATTCAGGTACCTAAAGGAACATACCTGATCGGTCCCATAAGGTTTGCAGGTCCCTGCAAAAACGTATCAAATATAACCATTCACATGAAGGTGAGGTTCTAATTTTTATCCATTTTGAGGCAAAATTTTCCTTTTTACCTTTAGAAGTGCTATCTGGTAAGCTCTCTGTCATGACTATATCTGGGAAATGAACTTGCAGGGTTATTTGATGGCAACAACTAATTTGTCAAAGTATAGATTTGGTGGTGGCTGGGTTGAATTTAGAGGACTGGAAGGGCTAACCCTGACTGGAGGAGGAACCTTGATGGCCAGGGAGCCAAAGCATGGCCTTACAATAGGTGCCCCACCAACTCTAACTGCAAACTTCTTCCAACTGTATGCTCTTTACCCTCAAAGAGATGCTGTCATTTTAGTTCGCTGTATTGCCCATATTGCTATTATTTGAATATACATTTTTCTTATTTCAGAATGTAAAATTTGTAGCAATGAATAGAACTGTTGTACGAAGCATAACTTCGGTGAATAGCAAGTTCTTTCATATAGCTCTGGTGGAATGCAAGAACTTCAAAGGCAGTAAAATAAAAATTTCAGCACCAGCAGAGAGTCCCAACACTGATGGAATCCACATAGAAAGAAGTTCAAGCGTCTACGTTTCACGATCACATATTGGCACTGGTGATGACTGTATCTCTGTTGGAGAAGGAAATTCTCAGGTTACTCTCACTAGCATCACTTGTGGACCCGGTCATGGCATCAGGTAATACTGAAACTTTATCCTCCAATCCAATGTATTATGAGACTAAAATCACACCATTTTCAAGAGATTTAACAAGTTATTAGAAGTATGTGTTGCAATATAGCGTTGGAAGTTTGGGAAGATATCGAAATGAAGGAGACGTGAGGGAACTTGTTGTTAGAGATAGTACCATGACAGGAACCATGAATGGTGTTAGGATTAAGACGTGGGCTAATTCACCATGTAGCAGCGCAGCGACCAATATGACATTCGAGAATATTATAATGAATAACGTAACCAATCCAATCATAATTGATCAGGCATATTGTCCATTCACTTCTTGTCCCACCAAAGTAAGTCACTATATATATACATTCTGTTCAAATTAATTAGGTTTCAATTTCTGAGGCACTGATGAAAGTTTCATTGGTGATTGAGTGCAGCCACCATCTAGGGTGAAGCTCAGCGATATATATTTCAAGAACATAAGAGGTACATCATCTTCTGCAGTAGCAGTGGCACTGGAATGTAGCAAAGGGATCCCATGCCAGAATATTTACCTAGAAAATGTTCATTTAGACTTGTCATCAGGAGAGAAACACCCCACATCATCTTGTAAAAATGTAGAAGCTAAATATATTGGCACCCAATCCCACCACATGTGCTTAGTTTTGTAAATTATGTTAATGCAGCTATATATGCTGCCTGCTTTTTATTCATATGTAGAATTTCCATGCTTCTGAGTATATGAAAATCTATGTTCTTACTGTTCTTTACTTGTCTTGATACACATATGCTTACGATTGTCAAACTTGCTTTGCCTTCATTCCCCGCCCCATCTGTTGCCTATCTCTACTCCACAGATAAGATTTATTCAGAAATCATAAATTTTTTTTTTTTTTATTAATACTAAAATGAAAATGTTTTTGAATAAGTTCTATTTAGACTTTAATTTTTTTTTTTTTTAAAAACAAATGACACATATGTGGTGATATATATATATATATTTTAGATGTTGACATATGGGTAGATGGATATCTATAAGATTTTCTATAAGAATGAAAAAAGATCAAACTGATTCGCTCCAAAATTCAACCCCAGAAATAGCACCAAAATTAAAAAAATAAAGTGTACAAAATTTTCAGGTACAATATGTAGAAACAGATTATAAGTTAGAACAATATTATCGTTCACCAAGAAATAAAAAATGAAACTGGGTTGAGTTGCGGATTAGGTTGCTCTCTTTAAAATGTTTCGAGGCTCTGCCCAGAAAATTTGTGCTAGCAGTAATCGGCTCCGACGTCCCCAGGATAAAACAACCCAGATAAATACTGTCTCAATCAATTAGCATTGAAACCCGATTGGAAAACTCACACCCAACTCAAAAAACTATTGCTCGGAATCTAAACAGTTTGAAACAAAAATATTTGCTCTCTGTTTCTCTCGGTAAAAATTGGTTCTTCTGTCGTTTTTCTTTTGGTTTGCTCTCGTTTTTTTTTCTTTCTGTTGCTCATGAATTTTCAACAAAGAAAGCATGATATATATATAGGGGAAATATGAACGTTGGCAATAATGTTAACATTTATTTTTAGAGTTTAATTGCAAAACGTTAAAATGTGTTTAAGAATTAAATATAAAACGTGTTACAAAATAATTAGTGTAAAAGCTGTTACAATTTCTTTTGGAGAAATAAAATTTTAAATTTATTTTAGGGTTATTTACATTTACTATTACAGTTATGATAAAATAACAATTGGGTATTATGAATATTAATATATTACACTTTACTACTAAATTTATATAAAATTTAACATTTTACTACTTTTCCATCCAAACCGTTAGTTGACCGTCAGTTGAACTTTAAAAGACTGTTTTATCCTCAAAATAAAATAAGGATTATTTACGTTTTACTACTAAAGTTATGATAAAATACCAAATAGGTACAATGAATATTAATATATTACAATTTACTACTAAACTTATATAAAATTTAATATTTTACTACTTTTCCATCTATACCATTAGTTGACCATGACATCATGTTGACATCGCAAAGATAAAAAAGTCTTAACCCATAAATTATTATAAATTGTAATCCATTTAAAATATTTTGGTTAATATGAGAATGTTAATTATTAAATTATTTTGGTAAATTAAATTCTTTATTTTGTTGGGTTATATGAACAGTTTAGAAACTGAAATATTTTTATAAATGTGATTGTTGATTGCATCTTTTTTAATGTTATATATAAGATTTAGATATGTTTTTTTAAAGGGTATAATTATAATTTTCACGTTTATTTTATTTTGAGGATAAAGTAGTCTTTTTAAAGGTCAACTGACGGTCAACTAAGTGTTTAGATGGAAAAGTAGTAAAATGTTAAATTTTATATAAGTTTAGTAGTAAAGTGTAATATGTTAATATTCATAGTACCCAATTGTTATTTTATCATAATTTTAGTAGTAAAACGTAAATAACCCTTTATTTTATCCAAAAAGAATATATCTATATGCACCCGCACCCGTCCCGACGGACGGCGGCACGCGCACGTCTGGAGAGCCAACTTTGGCTAACTCCTCACCCTTCCACAAAAGTGGGTACCCCTTAGGGCCCAAACCCAACTCCCAACATAACACCTTATAAACAAAGATTTGGTGTTATAGATTTCCATGATGGGATGAGGTTTAAAAACCCTGTAAAACTCTTTTTTATTCACTCTTGTAACTCCCCAATTAAAACTTTTGTAACTTCTCCAATTAAAATTTTTTGTAACAACTATTTAAATTTCAAAACATGTAACTCCCTTTTTATTTAAATTCACATTAACAACAATCCCTCACTTGAATTTTAATAAAATATTTTCATCGAGCAATATGATATAAGGTCGTGCATAAATAAAGATGTCTATTGACTTGAACCTTTACATAATGTTGACGATTCATATTATAATAGAGTAACTCATGGTTTTGAACTCTACTCTGACAACATTACACACACAAACCTTTCAGGGTGTAGTCAAAAAGCCTGTGCATTACGGCTGTGCACGTATATCCCAGTATAGTGAATGCTCTAGAAACTTTTGCCAAAAGTTTTATAAGAAGCGGCCTCACTTCTACATTCACATAGGTGTGTCAATCAGCCAAAAGTTTTATAAGAAGCGGCCTCACTTCTACATTCACATAGGTGTGTCTATCAGGAGTACTCATGTAGCTAGGTACTTCACTCTATATAGAGTATAGAACACATTAAGAGTAAATAACTCATCATCATCGCTTCAGGATATCATTACCTCTGACTTGATATATGAGGTATTGGGGTATCCGATTGCGAAAGGTATTCAGTTTGGGCCCCATGATGGTTGGCGGTACAAAGCATGGTTTAATCAAATAGCTACCATTGGTAGAGTACTAGGACCGAGGCTTATGAAGAGTGAGCGCGCCTCGTTTATGATGGCCAATTGCACGTTTTGAGGCTGAGACACATCAAACTAGACATTCAACCTATAGATGATATTATTCAGTTGATCATCGTGCATATCGATTACCACGATGAGGTCAACATTTTAAACATCGTTTTGCTAGACTACATACTACATGTCATATTTTATATTATACATATTAATTTATTTTTATATTTTGTATTATAGACAAATCCTAAAAATATATTTTTCCTTACAGGGCCGCATGGTGGACATAGGAGATCTCTATTGTACATAAGCAGACGATGTTTTCATGACAGATATCGAAAAATGATATATAAACTTTATGACGAAAATTGGTAGTGATTCAAGTATTTAAATTTTTTTATTTATCTGTTTGGTAGGTCATCGTGCTACGTAGAGCCAGCTGTCACTGGTTGATCATGTTGCTGATGATCCACTAGAAGGCTCCGATGGTGCTGGCCCATCTCTTGCTGGCCCATCTCACGTTTCTCATCCTCCATATTATCCATAAGTCACTTTATTACGTGACCGCATATTTGAGATAGATGAGGGACATACGAGGATGAAGGATCAGCAGAAGAAGATGAATGATCGGCATAAAGAAACAAATGATCGGCTGAAAGAAATAGAGCAATCATTACCTGAGGCGTTACAGCTTATGAGGATGATGATAGTTGTGAGAGATATTAGGTCTGATAATGTATTGGCAGATATTGATTTTGATACGTAGTTTTTTCATTTTGATGTATAGTTAATTATTTTGTTGTATAGTTAACTATTATATATATATATTAGGAAATATTATAAAAAATACCAAAAAAATAAATAACTTCGGATATTTGAAATTTTTTTAAAAAATCGATATAAATTTCGGAGAATTTAGATTCTTCAAAATTTAGGTGAGAGAAAATTATCATTTTAACAAAATCTAATTATTAAGGGTGGCAATGGGCCGGGCCGGGCTTTTGCAAGCCCGGCCCGAGCCCGGCCAACAAAAAAAAGCCCGGGCCCGGGAAAAGCCTGACTCGGGCCGGGCTTGGGCCCGGGCTTTTTTTTAGGCCCGAATTTAAAAAAAAAATTAAAAAATTAAAAAAATAAATATAAAATATATTTACACTATATATAAAGACAATTTATAAATAAATCACAAGTTTCATTGATAAATTAACAATTTAAATGTTAAAAATAAATAAAAATGATACAAACATATTAAATATATATATATATATATATTTATGTTTTTTTTTTTAAATTTTGGCCCGGGCCGGGCCGGGCCGCGGGCTATGCCACCCTTATGACTTACTTTAACCAATAATAATAATAATAAAAATTGGTTAATTTTACCAATTTCCCTTATAAATTTTCCAAAAGTAAACAATGTTTTCATGACAGGTATCGAAAAATTATATATATATATAATTTATGATAAAATTTGGTAGTGATTCGAGTATATTAATTTTTTTAATTTATCTGTTTGGTAGGTCACCGTGCTACGCAGAGCCAGCCGTCACTGGTTGATATTGTTGCTAATGATCCTCCAAAAGCCTCCGTTGGCATTGGTCCATCTCACGCTTCTCATCCTCCATGTGATCCATTAGTCACTTTGTTACGTGACCACGTATTTGAGATAGAAGAGGGACAAACGAGGATGAATGATCGATAAATGAGGATGAATGATCGGCATAATGAAATGGATGACCGGCTGAAAGGAATAGAACGATCATTACATGAGGCGTTAGAGCTTCTGAGGAGGATGTCAGCTGAGAGAGATATTATGCATGATGATATATTGGCTGATATTGATTTTGATATGTAGTTTTTTTTTTTCATTTTGATGTAATATATATATATATAATTATTTTGTTACATATAAGTCACAAAAAGAAAAAAAATGGGCATTTAAAAAAATTAGTCCATAAATAAATAAATTTATTTTATTAATATATATATATATATATATATATAAATGAAATATTATTAAAAAAATATCAAAAAATAAATAATTTCGGATATTAAAATTTTTTTTTAAAAAAAATCAGTGTAGATTTTAGAGAATTTTGATTCTTCAAAATCTACTTCAAAAAAAAAAATAGTTTTAACAAAACCCAAATATTATGACTTATTTTAGCAAAAAATATGTTTTTTTTGTTGTTTTACTAATTTTACTAATTTCCCTTATAAATTTTCCAAAAGGAAGGAAGAAACAGTGCGCGCGCAGCAGGGCACGATCCTTAAGGTTATCGAACTATCGTCACGTCAGCACTCAACTTGAAACTGTTGCCTTCTCTCTCTCTCTTTCTTTTTTTCTTTTTCTTTTCTTTTTTTTTTAAAAAATCCCGCCGCTCTGCATTTTCTAGTTTGATTGGGCACTCCTACAGGTACAGGGCATGCACAATTCCGTCTGACAATCACAAGAAGCCTACTCCTACTGAGATTGCTTGGCTCGACCTCTTCCTCAATTCTCTCCCTTCTTTCAAGTCTCTCATTTTCTTTTTCTTTATTCAGTCTATCTATCTATTTTTAATTTGTCCTCTCTGAAAGATTTCTTCTTTTAACTTTTTTTTTTTTTTTTTTTTGTTGCAGGAAACGAGCTGAGAATGATGCCACTGTGTCCTATTCTCATGTTAGAGCTTAAGATTTTGCTCAAAGGTTCATTATATATATATATATATATATATATATTTGTTTGGTTCCAATATGGGATTATATTTATATATATATATACACGAGTTACTGATTTTTATTCAAGTTTAAAATGAAATCCTTAAAATTTTAAAATGTGCATTCAAAAACTTAATATCATTAGTAGAAGAATGCTTACATTGCCATTGTTGATTTACAGAAATTGGTGACTATGAGTTTTTTTTTTCCTTTGTAAGCTGACAAAATGTGGTGGTGAACTTTGAATCGTTGGTTGTTTAAAATGCAGTCTAGTATGTTGTGGAATTTAGATGCTCTGTTTCTCCTAGAGTGTAGTTTCTTTAAGTAGCTGTTTATATCATAGATGTTTCACAATATGTAATGATTCTTTTATATGTGTGCTGTCTGGAAATTTGATTTCACTAAGCTCTTATGAATAATCTGCAAAAGGTATCCGGAGATACTTGAGGACTTCAAGAAAGATCCAGAAAGTCATGGTGGCATTGTAAGTGAAGCTCAATAGACTGGAATGCCATTTTCCACTTCATTTTATCATTTTCAGGATGATTTTTCTTAACAGTAATGTGGAGAGTCTAATTTGGCCTTGTTCTAACAGGTTCTGTTGTTTTTGTTGATAATTCTGGTGAGGATATAATTTTAGGTATTCTACCATTTGCAAGAGAATTAAGGTTTTCTTTCTGATTCATTTACATTGGTTGCTTTGCTGCTAATGACTTCCCTTCAATCAATGATGTAACCTACCCTGAAGTGAACTGGTTGAGATATTGTCAAAAAGAAATTATTAATTAGTATTATGATTATTTCTTTTTTCGTTAATGACTCTAATGTGGTGCCGGTGCCAATTTTCAGTTGAAGGATGAAAATGGGCATTGATACTTCAAATCTTTTGATTGCCAATTCTGGAAATGATTTGCCATGCTACTTCAAATCGATGACATGCACCCGAATATTTTTTCCAACTTGAAATGCGTGGTGCATTGTATTGTCTTCATATGAAGATTTGTGTAATTTCCTGCTCTAGTTCTTGTTCAATAGCCATTTCATTAGTCTGACATGTTTTCGTTCTTGTGAAATATTAAGCCACAATAAGCAAGTAGAAACAAGCAAATTTTATCACTTCAAGTGGGAAGCGACCATAATGAAATGAAATGGCAACAGAAAACCAGACAGTTGTTTGCTTCTTGATAGGAAATGATGAAGCCATCTTGTTGATGCCACAGAGACCTTCGGGTTTTCCAGTATTTCTCTTCTTCCTGATCATTTGGGTCCCTTGAATTCTTCACAATGATGTAAAATCTGAGCCCCTTTGATGTCCCATAGCCAACTGCAGCAACTCCATTAACGATCAAGTTCAGCTCTTGTCTTTACGGTTAGTTCTTTTTTTTTGCCAGGTTTTTGTCCCGAGCATGTCAATCTGGGAAGCATAACCTCATTTCTAATTATTTCGAAAACAAAATGTGACTGTAGAAACAAAGATATTTGTGCTTTTTCACTGAAGCATATAGGGAATTCTCTCATTTTCAATACAATACAAATATTTCTTTCTGATTTTTTTTTTTAATTTTTTTTTTCCCAAGTAAAATCAATGGAAACGTTGGTCTTGCAATTGAACATGCAGCAAGAGAGTGTACGGAGAATGGTGACAACAACATGAAAGCGCAAATTGGGCAGCTGGCACTAAATGGTAAGCAAATATACTGAGACAGAAGCAACATCGAATTTGAGAAGTAAATGACTCGAAATCTCCGGAATTGGAAAAAGGTCATATTTTATGTTTCTTAAAAATATTAATATTAATAATAATAATTGGGCTGATTTAATCAAAGGGCTATATGCTGACAGCATTACGTTGGGCTTTTTGTGTTCTACTCCTGGCCCAAATCTTGGTACTTGCAAAGGGTGTTGTGTAAAACCAAACTTCAATAAATATTTCTTTATATTTTAACTATTGATATTGTAAATGCTCAAGATATTGTTGGTTTTATAGTTTAAATGATGCAATTGATTTGCTTACACGTATCATTCGTTTGTCTTTCGGTTCTCAAATAATATTTCTAATTCACTGTGCAAGAGTTAATAGTTAGAATCTGCATCTTGAAGCACAGTAAATAATAAAAAAAATCATGAACAAAACTTATAGAAATAATTCAAAATAAAATAACAAATAACGATATACTCGAAATCCAAAAAATTTACATGCTTTTATGGGCGGTTACTATTTAAGTTTCTTATTTTAATAGGAGATTATATTTTTACATTGTAATAGGTTTTTTATTTTAATAATTTTTTATTTTATTTTATAATTAATAATAAAAATATTAATTGTAGATATTAGGTACCACGTGTTTTTATTTTATTTTAATAGAAGATTTTAATATATCTTATTATTATAATAGGTAATAAAAAAAAATTAATTGTAAAGATATTTTAATTTTATAATTTAATAATAAAAAATAATTGTAGAGATTAAGTGTCATGTGACACGATAAGAAATGTTAAGAATATTTAAATTATATATATATATATATATAACTTTTGTCGGATTATCTGTGATATTATTCAAAAATTAATCGGATAGTATGATATATTTTATTGTTATAATAAAGTTATTATTTAATAGATTTATTAATTTAATTTTATAATTTAATAGTGTTTTTAAATTATAATATGATAGTATAATATTTTTTTATTATAATATATTTCTTATAAAATTATAAAATGTACTTTTATTGTAATAGGTTTTTTATTTAATAAAAAAAAATTAATTGTAAAGATATTTTAATTTTATAATAAAAAATTAATTATAGAGATTAAGTGTTACTTATGTTTTTATTTTAATGAGATTATAATATGATTTCTTATTATAATAGATTTCCTTATTTAATTTTATAATTTAATAATCATAATTTAATTAAATTAATTAAATTAATAAGTTTTTTTTACTTTAATAGTAGATTATGTTTTTATATTGTAATATGTTTCTTATGTTAATAATTTATTATTTTAATTTTATAATTTAATAATAAAAAATAATTGTAGAGATTATGTTAATTATAGTAATTTAATAGTATTTTATTTTTATTTTAATAGGATAGTATAATAAATTTTATTATTATAATATAATTCTTATAAAATTATAATATAATTTTTATTATAATATAATTTTTATTTTAATAGAAGATTATAATATATCTTCTTATTATAATAGGTAATAAAAAAAATTAATTGTAGAGATTAAGTGTCATGTGACACGATAAGAAATGTTAAGAATATTTAAATTATATATATATATATATATAAAACTTTTGTCGGATTATCTGTGATATTATTCAAAAATTAATCGGATAGTATGATATATTTTATTGTTATAATAAAGTTATTATTTAATAGATTTATTAATTTAATTTTATAATTTAATAGTGTTTTTAAATTATAATATGATAGTATAATATTTTTTTATTATAATATATTTCTTATAAAATTATAGAATGTATTTTTATTGTAATAGGTTTTTTATTTAATAAAAAAAAAATTAATTGTAAAGATATTTTAATTTTATAATAAAAAATTAATTATAGAGATTAAGTGTTACTTATGTTTTTATTTTAATGAGATTATAATATGTTTTCTTATTATAATAGATTTCCTTATTTAATTTTATAATTTAATAATCATAATTTAAAATATTAATTAATTAAATTAATTAAATTAATAAGTTTTTTTACTTTAATAGTAGATTATGTTTTTATATTGTAATAGGTTTCTTATGTTAATAATTTATTATTTTAATTTTATAATTTAATAATAAAAAATAATTGTAGAGATTATGTTAATTGTAGTTAATTTAATAGTATTTTATTTTATTTTAATAAGATAGTATAATATATTTTATTATTATAATATAATTCTTATAAAATTATAATATATATTTTTATTATAATATAATTTTTATTTAATAGATTTATTAATTTAATTTTATAACTTTAAAACTTCCCTTATGCCTCTCATATTTGAGCTCCGCAAGTATTCTTAAAATTAAATGAGTTGGGGATATGGGATTGTGACCATTATCATACATACACAATGTGACAAAAACAACTTTGATTGGTAGGCACTTTTGTTATTTTTTTTTCTTGGCATAGTCACATCACATGCCACTAATTTTGAAAACTTGCATAATTATTTTAATTTAGATGGAGTAATGATCACGAAAATATGATTAGAAGAAAACAAATGACATTTAAAACTAAAAGTAAAAACCCAATAATTCTCCTTAAATTAAATTATACTTGACCTTTTTCTTGTTATAAGCATTTTCTTGTTGTAAGCTTTATATTGTACCCATGATCATGAAGAATCTTGAACAATTGTTGCTTACTTTTCATTTCCATCAGAACCCCACCTCCTTTATTTTCTCCCCTTGTTGTTTAGCACATCATTTTAAGCTTACATTACACCCTTGATCATTTTTTATTTTTGAAACGTTAGAAATCTCACTATTAAATCATCTGATCTGAATTTAAACAGAATATGTAAAACTTCCGATTTCATCAAGTTTTTATAAAAAATGTACATCTGAACTCGAACCTAGAACATGTCAACTAAATCCTAAGTCATTTGCCACCAAACCACACCCCTCGGAAATTATCAACTTGTGTCTTCAAACTTTATAATAATTAATTTCATAATTTTAATTTGACCTTCATTTTCACAGTACACAAAATGAAAGACACTTGTTATCTTCCTCATTAGCTATTAAATTATCGTAAAACACACTTAAATACGAAATAATGTGATAAATTTTAATCAATAATTAATCTCTTATTATCTCCTGTTTTAAAAAAGATATTTTACACTAATTATTAATATTTTGGATGTAAAATGTAATTTTTTAAAACTAATTTTTTGGTGCAAGCAAAATATCATTTTTATAATAATTATTATTTTTGGTGTGTGTATAAAATGTCATATATTACTAGTGTTTTGGGTGTAATATATCAATATTTTATAACTCGGGTAGATAGATGAAAAAAATTAAAAATTAGGAGTATTTTTGGACTTTCATGGACAGATGAAAAATTTAAAAAACCAAAAAATATTTGATTTTAATTAAATATTGGGTAGACATATGATAATTTCTCATAAATATATGACATGTGCATTTATATTAAATATAACTTGTTATAAAAGGAAAAAAAATAGTAGAGAAAAAAAATACTTTGTAAAGCTGCATGTTTTATTATTATTTCTGAAGGAATGAAATTACAAGAGTTGCTTTCTATTTATAAGTAGAGATTATGTTAAAATTATTATCCATAAGCAGTGTAAGATAAACTATCATTGTAAATATTAAAGTGAGAGACCACATTATTTACAACACTTTTCATTGGGACCTATCACTTCTGACCTAGCATTGCCTTATTAAAACTTTGCCATTAAAACCTACTGCGACAAAACCTGATCAAACGAAAAAGAGAATGTACTTTTATCTAACTGTAGCTCATCAAGTCAATGAATACGCTCACCTGATGAAATACTCCCACTCAAAAGATATCATCAGAATAATTTACTAAGTCGACGCATGCCAATGCTATGTATAAACTTCTCAAAAGTGGATGAATGTAAAGCTTTCGTAAATAAATCTGTAAAGTTATCAGTGGAACGTATTTACTTGACATCAATTTATTCGCTCTGCTGGAGCACATGAGTGTAGAAGAACGTTAGTGATATGTGCTTAATTCTGTCTCCCTTGATGTACCCTCCTCTAATCTGTGCAATATGGACATCATTATCTTTATTTATCACTGTTGAAATATTTGTAGCGGAGTTCAAGCATGTGCTCTGAATGTGATGGATAAGTGACCTTAATCGTATACATTATATGTTTTCTTTATGTAATGCAAATATCTATGAGTGATTGAAAGATGTAGAAATAAAAGACTACTTTATAGATCATCGTGAAATTATTGTGTTATTGTAGGTAAAACATATCGTCTGTGAATGTGCCTTATGAGGGTTAGAGATGTATCCTGCATCAATATAACCAACAAGACCTGGATTTTGTATTAGCTCATTTGACTAAAATAATCCCAAGTATTTTATCCCATAAAGATAATGGAAAATATGTTTGACGCCATTCCAATGTCGTCGAGTTGGTTCGAAGCTAAATCTTGCCAATAAATTTACTAAGAATGCAATATCTGATCTGGTGCATTAAACTAAATATAATAAGACACCAATTGCATTAAACTATGGAACTTCTTGACCAACTATCTCTTCATTATCTTCTTTAGGAAAAAATGGATACTTTTTAGGATCGATAGATTATACTACCAAGAGAGTACTTAGTGGATGAGCATTATCCATGTTGAAATATTTTAGAATATTCTCAATATAAGCAAACTGACGGATAGACACTCTGTTAGTTTTATGCTCGATCTACAAGTCGAGACAATATTTTATTTTTCTAAAGTCTTTCATCTCAAATTCTCTTTTCAAATACTTAGCAGTTCTTAGAAGCTCTTCAGGAATTCCAATTAAGTTCATGTCATCGACATCTATTACTATAATAACAAATCTGAAATTCAAATTTTCTAATAAATACGCATGGGTAGATATGATCATTTATGTATCAATCTTTCATCAAATATTCACTCAAATGATTAGACCACATGCATCTGGATTGTTGTAATCCGTATAAAGATTGTTGTAACTTGATTGAACACAGTTTACAATACTTTAATTTATGTTTTTCAATCATTTTAAATCATTCGAGGATTTTCATGTAAATATCAGTGTCAAGTGACACATATATGTATGTTGTCACTACGTCCATAATGTTGGGACGGTTGTGGGACCCTTAGGATCGAATCAGAATCCCGTACAGCGGAAGTGGGTCTAACCCCGTTGATATCAAACATGGGTGTATTTTTAAAATTTAATGAATTACAATATTCCATTTCTAGTGTTTATGGAAAAAATGGGAAAAATCGATCCGGAAAAATCAAATCGGGATAAAAACCAGAGGAGGGAAAATTATTCAAACTGCGCGCATCTAGTGCGCTTGCAACGCTGACTAAATGCAGCATGTGCTGCATGGCAGCGTTGTAACGCTGCTTGTTGCATTGCAACGGTTCCCTTTTGGGAGATGAATGAGCAACATTTTTTTTTTTTAAAAATTTCTAAAAATCCTTAAATACATTTTAAAATCACCCAAAATAATTTTAATTTCAAAACCAACATCAACACATGTTATAGAACAAAAATCAAGTTTTTTAAAATATCAAATATTTTTACAAAATATAAATTTATTCTAAATACGCACTTGCGTAAATTTTGAATCCAAAACACAAACCAAATTAGAATCCCACAATGAAATGACTCATGAGAAATTCTAAGTCACTCAAAGGTGGTCAAGTGATTCTAGAATGGTAGCCTTAGCTCCAAACATATTGCATAACAATTATGTAATATTGATATAATTTAATTATCTAGATATTTAACATTTAAATACCTAATTAATTAATTAATGCAATTATTATATTATACATATTTTATTTACATTAAATAACAAATATATATATTAATGGCATGTGTCAAAGTCTCATTTGACAAATAATTAATATGTATCAAATCAAATTTTGTATCAAATACAAATACACATTAATTATTAATTGACCGAAATACCCATAATGCATGTATTTTCGTTTAACCGTTTAAACGATTCGAATGAACTCATTTAACTCGGTGAAGTATTACGAATAATCTATATTATTCATAACGCGTTGTCTAAGTGCTCAACGATTACACTTCATATTGTGAGACTCTTTAAATTTAGGCTTATCCGTCACGGAATCCAATTTCGTGTCCATAATTTACCCACTCATAAATTATGACGACTACAGATAATCTCGCTAAACTATATAAGTCGAGGTCATTGCATACGTATAATTCCTCTGTTACCGGCTGTCAATATTGTACCGGGGATATATATAAGTGTTGGGGTTGGTGCTCAGAGCACCAATTTCCGTTTGTATTTTCTTGAAAATACTTATGTAAAACGTTTTATTATGAATAAAATGAGCAGTTTCTATAATATAATATATTTTCTTATATGGTAAAGACGTAATTGACCTTAGAATGATTAGTCATGATACTGTTGCAAAAGCGTCGCAACTGACATTGAGTTGTATCATGACGTTGGCATTCTTAGACAGTTCCTGGTCAAAGTTTACACTACTTGGTCAGTAAAGTAAACCCGTTGAGACCGGTACGTGTCGTATAATGGAATATATGATTCCAATGGTTTCTCAATGAACCATGAGTCTTGGAGACTCGTATAGACGTGTAGGTGTTTATAGCGGATAAACACTGAACGACTCACCAAAGATTCTTAATGGATGGTACACCAATGTCAATAAGAATATTCTCGGGTTGAGTAGCATTTGTGATTCTTCGACTTGAGATACCACTGTGGGCACATGAGACATCTTCCACACTTAGATGGCAGTCACGTCACCGATCTATTTAGATCAGACCTCCGCCTGTTCGTTGGGTGTGGATAGATCCTCAAGGTGTCCTGTGTGTGTCGAGATAGGATCCGTCAGTTCTGTGTACAAAGCATAGGTAGTCCATATATGATTAGCAATCAGATAAAAACCATGGGCCCGTGGTACACTTTGGAAGTCAGTTCTAAGTGTTCTTTTTGAGATTGCTAATAGAGACGTCGACAAGATAGTCCCTATAGAGATTTGACGTTTACATCTATATCTCTGGGATATATCCGGATACCTGTGACGGAGGAATTATACATTTACCATGACCTCGACCTGTATGATTCATCGAGTTTATCCGTGGTCGTCATAATTTACGGGTGGGTAAATTATGGACACGAAATTGGATTTCGTGACGGATATGCCTGAATCTAGAGAGTCTCACTAATGAAATATACCCGTAGAGCACTAGGGCAATATTTATAAATAATACTGATTATTTATTTATAAGTCGTTTAAAGGTTAAACACAAAATACATGTGATGTGACCTAATAGTCATTTCCTAATTTTTGTGTATTTGCATTTAATGTTGGATTTTATCAAATACACATTAATTAATTGTCAAATTGAGATATTTGAATAATATCATAAATATATATGTATTTGATATTTAATGTAAATATAATACATATATTTAATATATTTGTATTTAAATAATTATTTAATTGTTAAATAATTAAATTAATTAAAAATATAAATATCTTAAGTTTTGATATTTTATTAAATGGCTTTAGTTGCTTTTGTTGACTTATTTGAATTGTTCATTAAATGTGTAATGATCATTTTATCAAGTTGACAAAGTAAAAATTTAATGAAACAAAAAATAAAATATCTAGATATTTTATAATACAATTTTCGGCCAAGGCAAGTTGGTCGAGTATAAATTATTTTATTTCATTTTAGGGTTTAATAAGTTCAATATACACAAAATAAACATAAAAGAAGTTGAGAGAAAAGGTTTGAAGGCTAATGGGAAAAAGCTTGAAAAACCTTATTTTTGTAAGTATTTCTTTAAGGTCTTCAACATGAAAATAGTTTCTAACATGCTTGGAATCATTTTTTATTGCTTTGATGTTCTTTCTTCTCTTATAGTTTGTGTTTATTTGGTTGTGAACTTGAAAGAAAGATCTATGCATGTAAGTAAGCTTGAAATGGTTTCAAAGGCTTACTTTTGATTCTTTGGAAATCAAGTTGCCATTCTAGAGTTGTTGAGCCACTCCTTAGTGACCTAGAGTTGTTCTAGAGTTATTTCAAAGTGGTGAGGCATGTTTGGTGAAGTAATGAATGGATTAAAGTGTTGCATTTTAAAGATTTGGTAAATTTGGTAAATTTGATGAAATTGAAAAATTAGGGTTCATAACCCATTCCAAAATTGGGGCTTTTCATATATGTGATTTACTATGGAGTTTATATGATGCATGTAAATTTTTGGGTTGATTGGATTTGATCTTGGCATGTTTAGAACACAAAAGGACCAAATTGCAAAAAATCGAAAATTAAGGGTGTTCTCGGTAATTGACTAAAAATTGGGGATTTTGTTGCAAACTGATTTTGATGAGTTGGACTTGTTGGAAATCATTTTAGAAATGATTTAGAATCATCCAAAATTATATTTGACAATTTTGGGACTAAAATGATCAATTTGCAAAGTATTGGGATAATTCGGTAATTACCAAGAAATTTGATCTCTTGTGTAATTTTTCAGAATTTGATAATTGGATAATTAAATAAATAAGTTTATTTAATTGATTCAAGAATAATTTTGAAATCGGAAAAATTTGTTTTTCCGCTATTCCGATGCGTTACCGGATTTTCGCCATAAAACCCCTCCAAAATGGTATCAGAGCGAGTCTGATTCTGGACACCCTAATATGATTATGCCTTTTAAATTCATTGTTTAATTTAATCTTTGCTTGTTACATGCATGTATTTATTTAATTAGATTAAATAAAGTAGAAAGCATCTTTTGCAGAAAATCCCTAAATTAATAAGGTTTTTATGTGAATTATGTATTTGATGCATATTACATGGTCTGTCTTGTCAATACAGTTCATGAATATTTTTCCGTGACTACATCCGAGACTGTGCCTCTACTGTGAGGGTGTAGCCGATAGAAATATATTTATGCCGGATGTATATTAGATACTAGATAAATTCAAGCGAAAGCGGAATCCTGAACGTGCCCAAGCTGTCAGGGTTACGCAAGTAGCTTGAGTTTGTCATTGACGAGTTTAACCTTGGTACGTCTCCTTGTGAATGTGCCCAGCTGTCACAACGAGAAACGACCAGGACCGAAAACCCATGAGTCACTATTGAGTGATTGACAATAAGTTGTCTACCTGATGAATATACGTAGGCGAGACCGTGCCTCTGCTGTGAGCTGAAATATATTCATGGGATCCACCTTTCACTATTTGTATTTAATTTAATTATTAAATATTTGTATTCTGTTTGGGGATTACAGTATTGCATGATTTATTGAGAGGGGCATTTTAGATTAAAAATCCATGATCTAGTTAATGCTTTAGATATTATATGAAAACTATTTTATTTATGCTAACCGTTTTTCGTGATCTATATGATAGATTTACGATGGCGGCACCATCTTCTAATCAGTTTGCACGTACGCTAGATACGAACAAACTCAAAGGCGCTGAGAACTTCGCTGATTGGGACTTGGATTTGAGGATCATCCTTGATTCCGAGAAGTTGGGATATGTTCTTGAGGGTCTGCTGCCCCTTGCTGTGGTAGAGGACGCAACACCGGAGGAACGCCAAGTCTTCCAAGCTTGGAAGGATGATAATTTAAAAGTTAAATCATACATTTTAAGTTCACTGTCTCCGGGACTCAAGAAATAATACTATGGCATGTTAGATGTATAGTATGATGACGCAATTACGAGAATCGTTTGAGAACCAAGAACAAGTTGTTGTTCATAAAATTGCAATGAAACTGTTCCATTCGCGACTGGACGAGGGGCAAGCTGTGAGCTCACATGTTCTTCACATGATCGATTTGACCGATCAACTGAGGCAATATAATCTCCATCTGAATGACATTTTCGGAAGGAGTGTCATTCTTGGTTCGCTCCCAGCTTCATATCGCCAATTCGTGATGTACTTCAACATGAATGGGATTATCTGTACCTACCATGAGCTGCATAGGATGTTGCTCACGGAAGAAGAGGACTTAAGGAAGGGAGTACCGACTCGCCCTCCAAAACCTACTTCACTTTCTGCTTCTTCCCAGACCTGGTCAAAGGGAAAGAAGAAGAAAGCGAAGAAGAAGAAAGGTTTCGGTTCTCAACCACAGGGAAAGATAGCAAAGCCCAAGAGGGCTTCTGACGAAAAATGCCATCATTGCAGCAAAGTCGGGCATTGGAAAAGGAACTGTCCTGACTACATTGCCCAACTAAGGAAGGAGAGAGCATCTACATCAGGTATATTTATTTTTCCAGTTATTGATATCTCTTTGGCTTGTGAAGCCGTTACATCCAGCTGGATTTTAGATTCTGCTTGTCCTGTTCACATTTGCAATTCATTACATGTGCTGAAGGAAAGTAAGAAACTAAAGCCTGGAGAGATGCAGTTACGATTTGGGAGTGGAGACTCTCTGGATGCAGTTGCAGTGGGAGTATGCGAGATCCCTTTGCCGAATGTGACACTTTTGTTATATGACTGCTACTTTGTACCAGGATGTGTAGCTAATATTATTTCTCTTTTTGTATTGGATACAGAAGGTTATCGTATTAATATTAAGAATTGTTCTTTGTATTTATATGATAAACGTAATATTCAGATACTTTGTTGTCCAAACCAGCATGGTCATTACACATTGCAAACTTTTAAAGATATTTTAAATACTTGAGTTAATAAACGTAGTTTACCTGTTGTTAATAATACTGAACTTTGGCATATGTGGCTAGGTCATATAGGCGTTAAACGCCTTACCCAATTGGTTAGGAATGGTTTGATACCAGATCTCACCATTGAACCCTATCCAACTTATGAATCGTGTATTCAGGGTAAGATGACCAAAGCCCCATTTTCTGGTGTTGGACACCGTGCCACTAACTTACTGGAACTCATACATTCTGATGTACGTGGTCCACTAAGTCAGACTACTCACAGTGGTTATTCGTACTTCATTATCTTTACCGATGATCTGTCACGGTATGGTTATGTCTATTTGATGCGACATAAATCGGAAACCTTTGAAAAGTTCAAAGAGTTCCGAAATGAAGTAGAAAAATAAACTGGTCAATATATTAAATTCCTTCGATCTGATTGAGGCGAAGAATATATGAGTAGTGAGTTCATGGATTATATGAAGGAGAATGAGATTCTCGCTCAATATACTCCTCCAGGTACTCCACAACATAATGGAGTGTCCGAGAGGAGAAATCAGACTTTATTGGATATGGTCCGATTGATGTTGAGTTTTACAGATTTGTCATATTACTTATGGGGCTACTCTCTTTTAACAATTGCACATCTTTTGAATAAGATTCCTTCAAAAGTTGTTCCTACAACTCCGTATGAGATATGGACCAGTAGGAGACCAAATCTTAGTTATATTAAGGTTTGGGGTTGTCCTGCCTATGTCAGGATGACTCAGCAAGATAAGCTTTCGCCTCGAGGGCAAAAGTTTAGGTTTGTCGGATATCCTTCAAATACGAGGGGATATCTGTTCTATGATACCGAGCATCGAAATGTGTTCGTATCTCGCTTCGCAAGATTTCTAGAAGTAGAATTTTTGTCAGAAGGTGGTAATCATAGACAGGTTGAACTTGATGAAGTCCAACCTAAAAACAACGAACCAACGGAGGAAATTGAGATTCAAATAGATGAAGGACCTTCAACGCACACACTTCATAGGTCACAAAGGGTATCTAGACCTCCTGAACGCTTGTATTTGATACAAGAAAAGAGTCTAGACGTTCTCTTAGTTGAAGAGACTGATCCTTTTACTTATAGAGAATCAATGTTGGACATTGACTCCGTAAAATGACAATGTGCCATGAAATCCGAGTTAGACTAAATGCATGAGAATCAAGTTTGGGACTTGGTTCCGCTTCCCGAAGGAATTATTCCTATCAGTTGTAAATGGGTTTACAAGAGGAAGCGCGGGCCTGACGGTAAGGTTGAAACTTACAAGGCCCGACTGGTAGCAAAAGGTTACACGCAGCAACCTGGCATCGACTACGATGAAACTTTTTCACCAGTAGCCATGCTTAATTCTATTAGGATTTTGCTTTCTATACCTGCGTATCATGACTACGAGATTTGGCAAATGGATGTCAAAACAGCTTTTCTAAATGGATTTCTTGATGAAGAAATCTATATGGAACAGCCGGAAGGTTTTGCGTCCAGCGAAAACTTGGGTATGATATGTAAGCTTAAGAGGTCCATTTATGGACTTAAACAAGCTTCACGAAGTTGGAATCTTCGATTCGACGAGATTATTAGATCGTCTGGTTTTCTCAAGAATTCGGAAGAATCCTGTGTGTATCAGAAGGCCAGTGGGAGCATGGTCGTTTTTTTAGTCCTCTATGTTGATGACATCCTAATCATTGGTAATGATATAGGAATGATGTAAGGTGTCAAAGCGTACCTCTGTAAGAATTTCTCTATGAAGGACCTGGGAAAAGTTTCATATGTTTTAGGCATAAGACTCTATAGAGATAGAAAGAAGAGGCTGATTGGGTTATCCCAATCAACGTACATAGATAAGATCTTGGAACGGTACAATTTTGGTAAGTGTAATACAGCAAATATACCGTTCAGAAATGGGATTCATCTTTCAAAGAATATAAGTCCACAAACAGAAGATGAGAAGGTTAGAATGTCCAACAAAGTTCGGTTTCTCCGTTCGGACACACCGTCCAACCGAGGTGTTCCGGGAGGAGTCCACTGTGAAAGAATACCATACTCTTTCAAGTAATCTTGAAACTCATATGTTTAAGTATTTTACACTCTGGTCCGACCGTAATGTTTTAATACTTTTACCGGTATGTTTTTATACTTCGTGTCGAAACTCTTTGAATTACTTAAAAGTTTCGGACTTGTGTTTAATAAGATACACATAACCGTAACGCGATGCCACATCCGTAAAGGTTAAGAAGTATTCATATCCACTTCTAGCCTAGCTAGATATTGGCCCACTTACGTCACTATGAATGAGGGCTAACAAATCGGTGGCTCGTGCACCTTTACCATGTAAAAGGTGTTTTAGGCACTTTTCCTAATAAATAAGATTCGTAGACATCATTTGAATTAGGATCAAATCCGTCCTAGTATCCATTCTTCGAAAGTGTGGATATACGAGTCTTGTTAATGTGTCCCAGACAACAATGCCACAAATAAGTCTCATCTGATTTACTCAGTTTGAGCCTTTTGTTTGTCATGTTATATATTTGAGATTTATTTATATTCGAAATATAAATACGGTTATTCACATCTAATGTGTATAGCTCAATATCATCTTTATAAACAAAACACATGGTGTTTCGGAACATAAAGGTATACCCCCAACGGGTTAAACTAGATACAGAGATAATGTTCTTAGTCAAACTAGGTATATTATAACAATCTCCTAATTTAAGTACATGCCCCAAAGGCAATTCCAAAACTTAGGTTCCTATGGCCAAAACAACGACTCTCATCCTGTTTCCGACTTGTAGGTCGATCTTATTTGAAGCCAGTATCCTGATAATCAGCAGATCCTGCACATCAGTGCATATGTATGTTC
>SKCR01005008.1:0-64874 GCA_019454045.1 Zanthoxylum bungeanum | reverse complement strand
GACCAAGAGACATTTTACTAGAAAAGGTATAAGAGCTAGTCAACCACTTGAGCTAATATCAATATTTGACTATACAATAAAGGAAATTTCTCTCCCTTTTTTTCTCTCTAACTCTCGGCCAAGACTAAGTTACTTATCTAGAGTTATGGACAAAAGGTGGGAAAAATAAATAGAGACTGGAACACGAAAATATGCAAAAGCCTCTTCCTCGCATCCGAGGAAGCAGACTCGAAACGCGAGTCGACACTCCCTTATTCAAATCCTCCTCCGCTATGAGAAGCATCCTATACAACTCATCATCTATCAACACTTTAGGAACCAGGAATGAATAACACATTGTTCAAATTTTAACTGATGAATGTAAGAGCCCGAAAAGGTTATGAATACTTCGTCATATTTATCGAAAATTATTCTAGATATGGGTTTACCTAATGCAGCACATTTAGATACTTTTGAAATGTTCAAAGAGTATCATGCTGAGGTTGGGAACCATTAGGTAAGACGATCAAAACTCTACAATCGGATAGTGGATGAGAATACATTGATAGAGATTTCGAGGAATTCTTAGTTGAGCTAGTAGAATGATGTTGCATAAAGAGAAAAATCAGACCCTACTAGACATGATAAGATCTATGTTTAGTTACAATTCATTGCCAAGTTCATTTTGGAGTTCCATCTAAGTCTGTTCCTAAGACTCCATTAGAGTTGTAGAGTGGTCACATAGTTTACAATATTTCCGCATATGAAGGTGTCCTGCACATATGCTGAAGAATAATACTATAAAGTTGAAGTCACGTTTTCATGTGTGCCTATTTGTAGGCTATCAAATGAGACTAGGGGTGAATTCTTTTATAGTCCGAAAGATAATAAAGTATTTGTGTCGACAAATGCTATATTTCTTGAGAAGGACTATATGAGGGAGTTCAAACCTCAAAGTAAGGTGTTACTCGATGACTTACTTGTTGGTTTTACCAGCACACTATCGTCAACAATAATTGACAAAATCATAACACATTTGACATCTGAGTGTCAGATGTAACTAAGTCAGAATGATCTGCCACCTAGAAGCAGTGAGATGGTTGTACGACCACATGATTGCTATCTAGGTGTTGGAAATGCACAATTTGTCGCATCTAGCGATGGTGTAGATGATCCATTGATCTATCATAGTGCAATGGATGATTTTGATAAAGTGGAATGGCTCAAAGCCATGAACCTCAAGATAAAGTCTATGTACTCCAACTCAGTCTGGGAACTTGTAGAAAAACCCGATGGGGGTAAAACCCATAGGTTGTAAGTGGATTTACAAGAGAAATAGGGGAGCAGATGGGAAGGTACAAACCTTCAAGGGTTACACCGAGAAAGATGAAGTTGATTATGAGGTGACTTTCTCTCCAGTACTCATGCTTAAATCCATCTGCACTCTTCTATCCATTACCGCATATTATGACTATGAGATTTGGCATATGGACGTCAAGACTGCATTATTGAATAGCAATCTTGATGAGTGTATCTATATGGTATAACTAAAGGGGTTCGTAGCCCAATATCAAGAGCAAAAGGTTTGCAAGCTGCAAAGGTCCATTTATGGACTTAAGTAGGCATCTCGATCTTGGAACATAAGATTTGATACAACAATCAAATCTTATAATTTTGAGCAGAATGTCGATGAGCCTTGTCTGTACAAGCGCATCATGATGGAAAAATAGTTTTTCTCATTTTGTACGTCGATAATATTTTACTTATTGGGAATGATGTAAAAAATTATTGGACATGAAAACCTGACTAGCTAATCAATTTCAAATGAAAGATTTGGGAGATGCCAGTTATGTACTTGTGATACAGATTCTTCCGGATCGCAAGAGACGACTATTAGATATGTCTCAGACATCCCATATCGACAAGATCCTTGTGTGATTTGGGATGCAGAATTTCAAGAATGGCAATTTGCCTTATCGACATGGAATTCATTTTTCAAAGGAACAGTCTCCTAAGACACCTCAAAAAATTGAGGAAATGAGACATATCTCATATGCCTCAGCAATTGGAAGTCTTATGTATGTTATGTTATGCACGAGACTAGACATCTATTTTGCAGTGGGAGTAGTATGTAGGTTTCAGTCTAACTCGGAATTAGATCATTTAGTGGCTGTGAATTAAATAATATTAAAAAAATAAATAATATTTCGGGATTATTAGATCTTGGAACCGAGGTCTATTTGGTCCCCGTGCTACCACGGTATACTGTAGCGAATTAAATATAATTGAATAGTGTGATTATATACTCACATATATATTATTATTAATGGGATTAATATTATATTTTGTCACACATGTAACTTTATATTCTATATAATATAAACTTTTTCATTAAATAAATGATTATAAGATAATCATTAATTTATTGTAAATATTAAATTATTTAATATATTATTTACAGAAATAAAGGATTTTAAAAATTCATTTTTTCATAAATGATAGTTACACCCTTTTATTTTGGCAACTAAATAATATCATTATGATGACAATTAAAAAATGGTTGTTACAAAATAAGGGCGGACCGAAACTTATGTGGAGGAGGGGAAAGGTTTTCTTTTGTTTTTGATAACATATTAAACTCTGAGTATAAAAGTATAAATGTGTTTTCTTTTTACCCAAATTCATTGTGTGAAACCCTAGCCACCTTGTTCAAAGTTTTCTTTTAAGTGAGTTGAAAGAAAAGAAAGAACAAGAAAAGAAAAAAATTCTGGTGTGACAAAAATCCTTCTTAATCTCTAAAGTGTTTAGAGATAGTTTTTGTGAGTGAAGCTCACACTTCCTTTTGTTGGTAACGACCCATAGTACAGAATACCATTCAGAGTTGGAACGAAACATCTTCATCCTCTTATTTATATACACACGGAAATGAGCAAAAATATCTACTCATTGTCGCCACTTGTAGACTTGTTTTGGGACTCGGTTTGTTTCTTGTTTAGTCCAGAAATTTTGGGAATACTAAAGAGGGTTTCAAGGGTGTTGTGGGACTATTTTAGTGGAACTTCAGACCTGAAACACTGCTATTGCACGTGCGAAATAATGACTGTTATTGGGTGAGTTGTGCGCGCATTTTGGGGTGCAATAACGGTCCAGATCTGAGCCGTTGTTCGTGGACTATTCCGGGGCTGAAAAATAGTCAAAAACAGAAGCGAAATAATTGACCAGGAGCTGGTCAGATTCGGCTAAAGAAGAAGCGGGCGGAAAAATTTTAAGATCGATCCCGTGGTGTCTAACACGCTTCCGCCACACATGAAATCGTTTCCTACAGTGGACGCCGTAGGCACTCCAACACTCAAGTCAACTTGATGACGACCAGGAAAAAAGAGAAAAACGAGGAAATAAATTACCTTGATCTGCGTAGTTGTTATCATGAGGGTGGTAGGCTAGAGTATTTAGGGAGTGATATGCTTTGAGAACTCGAGTGTGAGATCCAAAGCTTGAATTGTTGAATGAATCAATCACTTGGGTTCCATCTCTATTCATAGACTGTAGATGTGGCCTTTTACTTGAATTATGATTCCTTACAATAGTTGAATTCCAATCCTATTAGGAGAGGGTGGTTGAGTTGAGATTGAATCAGAAGTGCCTAGGTATCCAGGATTGGGTGTAATCCCGATTGTATTTGGATTCGACTATCGTGTTTGCAAGCACTTTGTCTTGATTTAAATACTTAGTTTCCTTTGTTGAAAAAGAACTTATCATATGTATATTGGCTGATAACGTCTACTGGAACATTATATACTTGAGACAATATCAACTAGGACATTATATGATATGAGACAATGTCTACTGGACATTGAGTAATATGGTCAGGGTATGCTGGAGACCTTTTTGTGGTCGTAAGGACTTTTCACCCTCATTGGTGTAGTTTCGTATGGGCTCGCAGGCCTATATGTTGAGTCTCGAGCGTAGACTCGGGGCTGTGGATTGTCTGAAAGTTGATAATCATGTGACGAGCAGTCCAACTCCAATAGACATCGATTGGACTAAGGGTGGCAACGGGCCGGGCCGGGCCTGGGCTTTGAAAAGCCCGGCCCGAGCCCGACCAAAAAAAATTTGGCCCGGGCCCAGAAAAAGCCCGGCCGAGCCAAATCCGGCCCGTATTTTTTCCAAAAAAAAATTACAATTTCGAATACAATTTATATTATATAAATACATCATCAAAATTATAAACATACAAAAAAAATACATTCACACTATATGCAAAGACAATTCATAATTTAAATGCTACAAACATATTAATATATATATATATATATAATTTTTTTTTTTTGGTTTTGGCCCGGGCCAAAATTGCAAAGCCCTGTTCGAGCCCGAGCCCGAGCCGGGCTTTGATCAAAGAGTCCGGCCCGGGCGGGCCAGTCCAGGCGGATCGGGCCCGAGCTTTTCTGCCAACCTTAGATTGGACTCACTTCAGACGACTGGAATTAGGTTGAGCTTAGGTGAATGCCCAAATGGTAGGCTAAAGAAATCTTAGTTGTCGATTGTGTCTGAGGATGTATCAATCCAGTAGACTAGGTGTTGCGTGGAATTGATATGTCGACTGGAATATCCATGTCGACAAGGATTCTAGTGTTTGGAACCCATATTGATTGGGCTTTGGTAACAACCAATGGTGATTTCATCCAGATGAAGGTCATGAGACATGATTATATGCGAGTTTGTCGCGTGGGCATGTTGGATGCCAATATGAGTCGTTTGGACTTCTGGAGAGACCTTAATGTCGACCAAAACGCGATGCCATTTAGATGTTAGCCCAAATTTTACCCATATAATTATTATATTTGATTATTTTTAAAATAAGTGAATATTTGAGGAATATATAATTGGGGGTGTCCAGTAATTTAGTAAATAAAATCTCCTAATACAGTATATCAATAGAGTTTGAACCATACCCACATGTGTAAGGGAAAGAACTGATTATCATATAATTTTTTGTAATAAATATTGGATTGCCACATGATTAAAAAAATCAAAAAAAAAAAAAAGAGAGAAAATTTACTCGGTGCTACATATGCCTACCTAACTTCTATTGTAAAGTAAATAAATAAATAATAAAAAAGAGAAGAGAACATGAAACAATTGTTGAAAAAAAAAAGTAATTACATGAAAAATTTGCTCATATTCAAGGCCTTGGGTCAATTTCGGCATAATTTTAAAATGGAGATAGGGATTTGAATTGAAATGGAGTTGAGCTATTTAACCGGGATGGCTGGTCTCAATTATGATTCAGATTTTTTAATGTCAAGTAAATAATAATAAAATAAAAAAGACAACATTGTCTAATAATAGTTATATGAGAAGGAATAAGAGATATTAGTAATTTCAAATTAGCCCCCTTTTTTCTCTATCTTTGCATCCCCACGTCATTCGTAGTGGTATATGTCTAACTTTGGTGTTGATTTTTTTTTGTTTTTATTTTTGTTTTATGCATGATTAATAATCTTTTCATTAACATATAAAAGATTTTGTGTGAACTAAGTACGTAGATCAAACGGTGAAGACTGAAATTTTTCAAAGCTTCCCGAGACATTTACATTGTCTCGTAAATCTATTAATTATTATGTATCAAATTGATTATATGTTGTTGTAAAAATTTATGTACAAAATATATATTATGTTGTTTCACTTCTAACTATGAATATATAGTCACCGAATTTGCACTGAGACTGAGGTAATGAGACAAATTGGACTCATAATTCCTCATGTTCCTTAGTAGTTTTAGGTGTGAATATGTATCTCTATTAGTTAACGGAAACACATAATGCATATATTGTTTTATGTTATTAGGTTTTATCTTAATTAACTTGAATCTTAAGATATTCTAAATTTATTTTCGAATTATTATGACCATATAATTATATTATTATGATATTTTTATGAATGAATTTCATTTCATGTTAAAAAAAATATGGGTCAAGTCAGACTAATTTGAGAAGAAACACAAAATGGCATAAGTTTTTTGGGTTGGGCTGACACATTACAATTTCTTTTTCCAAAAAGGGGTTGCAATGTACCACATACAACTTGTATTTTTAAATACCAGAAGTTTGCTGAACATTAATTGAAAATTTACTTTCCACTAATGATTAACACACGTTTTTAATAAGAATTAAAATAGGAAAATTATTAATTTTCCATCGAGAGAAAGTATGGAATGGTTATAATACTATTTAAATTATTAAATTTCCATCTGATATTATAAAAATATATAATTTTTCACTAAAAATTACAAAAATATATCATTTTTCATTGAAACCCTGTGAAGATGATCAATTTTCCACATTAAAAAGTGAAAATTTGATACAATTTGAAACTTTGGGTAGAAAAATATTGAAATAATTTCAGTCTTTCACTATGGTAGAAATTAGATAATTTCCCATTAAATAAAGTTCATATGAAAGTTCGAACTCATACTCCCAACAATAAGAGTTGCAATTTTTTTTTTGAAAATGAAATACATTCATATATAAAAACATCACAAGGATGTAATTACACGGCCATAAAAGCTCGAATACAAACTTAGGAAACTCCTAAGACTCAAGCTATGTTAGGATAAAACCTAACAACATAAACTAATACATGTACTATATATTCCCGTAACCAATAAAAATACATATTCACACTTAAAATCTACTTGAGAACGGGAGGAATTACGGGACCGGCCTGGTCTCCCTACCTCAGCCTTAAAGCAAAGTCGGTGATTACAAATCTTTAGCTGGAAGTGAAATGACATAATACACATATAGTACATAAAACTTCTACAACAATATACAATCAACCCAATACAAGATAATTTACAGATCTAGCATGTTAAGAAAGTGTCCAATCTTCACTACTGGATCTACTAATTTGCCCGCACCAAGCTTTTTGTATACTGATGAGAAGATAATTATTCCTGCATAAAACAGAAAATAAAACCCAACAAATGTGGGATAATCTACCACTACAGGAGTGGATATGGATCCACAAACAAAAAAACCCCCAAAAGAAAGACAACAATAAAAAACAGGGGCCCCCTGCCGAGAACAAAAACTAATAAAATGACATGAAAGAAAAAACAAGGGGAAACATGAGAAACAAGCAAAAAATCAACAAAAAAACTGAGAAAAAAACTGAGAATGAGCAAGGAAGAATGAAGGAACAAAGAGAGAACAGCAAAACAAAACAAAGAAAAATGAGATCTGGAGAATGGAGGGGTTGAAAAGGAAGTAGAAAATGAAAATATTTGTTGAGAAAGAGTTAAAGAGGGGGGATGTGGAGCCGCCGACCACAAAAAAAGGCTGTGGTCGGCGGCTCCACATTCTAATATTGTGGAAGATAAGAAAAAAAAAGAATTTGGGTTTTACACCTTCTGTTATATTTTTGGAAATTTATAATAAAAATTGATTTTTATTTTATTTTAAATAGTATGTAAAACTCAAATTAATTTTTTTTATTTCTTTATTTCTCTTCAAATTCGAACATATGGGAAGCAGAATAATTATTAAAATGAGGAGAGATGGAACAAGTCAATCGAATGCAATAAATGTGCAAAAGGTAAACATAAAAATTCATCATGTGCTGGCATTTAAGGGGTGCATCAACACATGCATACCCCAAATTCACGAGCTTTGCTTTTTAAATTGTGTCAATTTTTATCAATTTCATATGTTAATTAATGTGCCTTTATTTAACTTGTAACAGCAAAATGACAAAACAATCAAGATAAAGGGCAAATAATCAAATTCCAAACATTTTCAAACTCAAAATATCCATTTTGTACTTCAATTTTTTTTTTCTCTATAAATGACAAATTCACCTTTTCTAGACCAAAAACATCTTTATTCTTCATCTAAATTTAATAATTTTGTTCTCAAATATGATTTTTTTTCCCTCTCTCTAAAAAATTTGAATGCCTAAATTTATTATTTTAAATTTGAAATTGCCCAAATAAATAATTTTCCCTAAATTATGTGAAAAGGAAAAAACAAAAAATTGTAATCCCCGTGTGATCTCTGATTTGAGTGTTTCTTTTATAGTGCCTCTTTTTCAACACCTTTTTAGATTTTAAGTCAAATTCGAAAAAAAGTTGTAAGGTTTTATGGAGATTAGTGTTCAAAGCTAATAATGAGCTCTTCTTTTCCCAAATGCCCACTTGTTAATTGATTTCATTATTGTCCCTCTCTAATCCAAAATTAAAAACTAAAAACAATTCATTGCAAGGTGTAAATCTAAATTTAAATGACCTTTTTATCTGTTTTTGAATGTTGTGGATGGGTAAAGCTGAAATCGAATTTTTAATCCACTACCTATAAAAAAATTCAAAAATTATTCCATCAAACCTCCGAGCAATTTGCAAATCACATAATTTCATCAATTTTTTCATTATAGATAATTTTTGTTGGAAAATTTGAAAATTTCATTGCCAAATCACATAATTCGGGATTAAGCGAAGCATGTAAAATTCTTCCAATTATCCCATATTCTTACAAAAAAATTACATTTCATATATTCACATCTAAAACCTAACAATCAAATATTAAATTATTTGCCACCAAACCAGACTCATATTAAAAAAGAATAATCCAATCACTTTCAACAACGATACACGCATATGCACATCCTTATGTATAAAATTATATAACAGAAAAAGAAATACTTCAATACAAGATAAATAAATTCACTAAATGATAAAAATATTTTCTATATTTTATAATTTTATATATATAATGATGTGTATTGATCATTTTTCAATCATTTTACTTTGTTCCCTATCATCATAAACAAATCAATCATGGGTAACTTGACAAACTCATTAAAAATTCTTGCACAGACATGTTTTTCCCTTAATTCATAACTTCAAATTTTGAATTTTTTTTTACTCATTTTTGTGCTGTAAAATCATAACTAGGCTTTACCAATTACGAATATTTTGCTCAAAACACGTTCTCTCCAATTTCGTTGCCTTATTATTTATTTTTAATCATGGCTGTTTGTTGAAAATTATTTTTCGTTTTAAGGACAATAGAATTTACCCATCGAACAAACCTCCATCAATAATAAATTTATTTGGTTTGTGGGAACCACGTAAACTTAGCAAAAGACAAACAACCATAGAGATATAGATTTATGTGGTTCGGCGAAGAGTGGCTTTAACCTACATACACATGAGAAAGAAGAATGATTTTATTAGCCTCGGAGTGAATACCGATCCGAGCGCCTAACAAATAAATTACACTTACACATCCAACAACCCATCTGGTATACAATGTGGTCAGGTACACGACTCATTTTATCTCTCTATCACTAGTTTGTTTTCCTAACTTTGCAATCAAATTACAAGTGTTGTGAAATGTGAAAATTATTAATCCTTCCTAATGCGACTTCTACCCCTTTATATAGGTTCTCAAATCACATTTCCAACCGACCATGAATTCAGCACATGTCACTGAATCATCATTACAACCTTTAGTCATTACTTACACCACCTTCTTGTTGGAAATTCTTCCAAATATTCATTAAGGGTAAATCTGTCCTTTGGTATCATTGGGTGCTTGTGAGGGGTATAACCCTTTGGAGGGTTGCACCCCAACCCAAAGGGTGCCCTATTGGCACCCTTCCATGCCTCATATAAGAAGGTTTGATATCCAAAATAAGAACACATAAGAAATATCCGAATTTTACAAAGAGACATTGGTTTTTATTCTTGTTTTTTTTGAGAGAGAGTATCACCATCTTCCTAGTTCATAAACTTGTGAAGGAGTGCTCCTTGTACAAGTAGCATCCAAGTTATCCTGGGAGAACATTGGCAATACGAAACCGTAGAGCACCTGTGACGGGCCAATAAGTTCTTAAGGACAGAGATCATCTCGACTTGGACAACTCTGTAATTTCCATTTTCTGGTTTGTTTTAAAGGTTTCTGGTTTTAGGGTTTCATGCATCTAGATCTACTTTTGTTGTTTAATTTGTTTGTTTGCAAGTTGTATTACTGTTTGATGACACTAAATTGCTCACAATCTTAAGAACTTATTGTATCGTGTTATTAAATGGTAATTTGCATGTTAGGGTTTGAATATTTTCTGGAAAATACGAACTGTGCATGAAAAACCCGTAGGGCGTTCAAACGCCCGACGCACGCGAAGGCTAAAAATTTGAATTTTCGTAAGAACGTTCGAACGCGTCTTCAAACGCAACTCGAACGCAAGCCTTCTGCCTTAGAACGTTCGAACGCGTCCTAAACGCAACTCAAACGTGAACTCTCTGGAATCATTCCGTTCGAACGCGTTCACGAACGCTATACGAACGTGAACTCTCTGGAATCATACCGTTCGAACGCGTTATCAAACGCTACTCGAACGTGAACTCTCTGGAAACACTTCGTTCGAACGCGTTATCAAACGCAACACGAACGCACACACACTGGACAGTCTCGTTCGAACGTAGATACGAACGTGACACTAACGAATTTGTCCTGAAAGTATCAAATATTACAAACTTTAATTAATATTAACTTGGTTCATCATATACTGTAAACACATTAATCTTGGTAGTATAGATTTAAGTTATTATTAAGTTGTTCAATTATCACAAGCATTCACATAGTGATAAAATTGAAATTAATTGTGTGTTGCATAATTGGTTGAGAATTTATAGTGTAATTTTACACAAGTAATTCCATCCAATATTGATTGACATATATATATCTACATTTATCGTATATCACTTTGAACAAGGTTATTCGTTGATCGTTGTGCAATTTGTCTTTCGTAGACTAATTGACCCTGTTGATTTTCCAATTACATATGGCTAGCGGAAATATCACGGTACCGGTCTCTCACGGAGAAAAACCGGAGAAATTTGGTGGGGCAAATTTCAAACAATGGCAAAGCAAGATGCTGTTCTACCTGACAACTCTCCAGTTGGCAAAATTCCTCAAAGATCCTCCGAGTCCTGTGGAGGGTGAATCCGAATTGGCCAAGGAAGAGCGAGAACAGACTTGGATGTCTGGAGACTTCTTATGCAAGAACTACCTTTTGGGTGGTCTTGACAATACCCTGTACAATGTGTACCAAGGCATGACTTCTGCGAAGATTCTCTGGGAATCTCTCGAGAAGAAGTATAAAACTGAAGATGCCGGACAAAAGAAATTTGTCGTGGGTAGGTTCCTGGACTACAAAATGGTAGATTCAAGGACAGTGATGTCTCAGTTGGGTGAACTGCAATTAATCATTCATGAAATACTGGATGAGGGAATGAAACTTTGTGAGACGTTTCAAATTGCCGCCATAATTGAAAAGTTGCCTCCATCATGGAAGGACTTCAGGAGCTATCTGAAACACAAAAAGAAGCAGATGAGCCTTGAAGACCTCAGTATTCGATTGAGAATCGAGGAGGACAACAGGATGTCCGAGAAGGCCAGCTACAAGACTCTGGAGTCTAAGGCCAACATCATTGAAGGTGTAAAGGGTAGCAAAAAGAGAAAGAACAGTGGAGCTGACTCTGGGAACAAGAAGTTCAAGGGAAAATGCTACAACTGTGGAAAGAGCGGTCATATGTCAAAGGACTGCAGAAACAAGAAGTCTCAGGACAAGGGCAAGAAAAAGAAAAATGAGGCCCATGTCACTGAAGGCGAGCAGCTGACTGATGATATCTCAGAGATGGAACTATCAGCAGTGGTAACCGAAGCCAACATAGTTGGGAATCCGAGAGAATGGTGGGTAGACACTGGGGCTACTCGTCATATCTGTGCAGACAGTAAGATGTTTTCCATGTACCAGAAGGTCGATGGCGGCGATCATCTGACAATGGGAAACTCGTCTACCTCTCAGGTGGTTGGACAAGGCACAGTGGTTCTGAAGATGACATCCGGAAAGGAGCTAACATTGAAGAATGTACTGCACGTTCCAGATATTCGGAAGAACTTAGTCTCGGGCTCTCTTCTTAGTAAGGCTGGTTTTAAGCTTGTATTTGTTTCTGACAAGTTTGTAATGACTAAGAATGATATGTATGTAGGAAAAGGATACCTAACTGAGGGCCTTTTCAAGCTAAATGTAATGACTGTTAACCGTGCTATTAATAAAGCTAGTTCGTCTGCTTATATTATTGTGTCACAAAATGTATGGCATGGGAGGTTAGGACATGTTAATTATGATACCATGCGTAAATTAATTAACATGGACCTTATACCTAAATTTGCAATTGATAGCCAACATAAGTGTGAAGCATGTGTTGAAGCAAAAATGCATAGAACATCATTTCATTCTTTAGAACGTAGTTCTGAACCGCTAGAACTTGTACATACCGATGTATGTGACATGAATATTGTGCAAACAAGAGGCGGTAAAAAGTACTTTGTCACTTTTATCGATGACAACACAAGATTCTGTTATATGTACTTGCTGAGAAGCAAAGCTGAAGCAATTGAGAGCTTCGTACACTATAAGAACGAAGTTGAAAACTAACTTGGCAAGAAAATCAAAAGAATCAGGAGTGATAGAGGCGGTGAATATGTTTCACCATTCGGTGAATATTGTTCTGTGCACGGAATTATTCACGAAACCACTGCTCCTTATTCTCCTCAACAGAATGGAATTGCAGAACGCAAAAACCGAACGTTGAAGGAAATGATGAACGCCATGTTGACAAGTTCGGGACTACCCCAGAACTTGTGGGGGGAAGCTTTGCTTTCCGCGAACTACGTTCTTAACAAGCTTCCTCACAGAAGGTTGGACAAGACACCATATGAGTTGTGGAAAGGTTTCATACCTTCCTACAAATACCTCAAAGTGTGGGGGTGTCTTGCCAAAGTAATGGTTCCTAAACCTAAGAAGGTTAGAATAGGACCCAAAACTGTTGACTGTATATTCATTGGATATGCTCACAACAGTAGTGCATATCGATTCTTGGTGCACAAGTCGGAGATTCCTGACATCAATCAAAATATGATAATTGAGTCAAGGAATGCGATATTTTTTGAAGAGACGTTTCCTTGTAAGGAAAGACAAATAACTGGGTCTCTCAAAAGAACGACTGACGTTGTCAATGACAGTGATCAGGTTGACCTTGAATCAGATAAACGTGTTAATACTGAGACAATCGAGCCTAGACGTAGCAAAAGAGCTAGAACGTCTAAGTCGTTTGGTCCCGATTTTTTGACATACCTGTTAGAAAATGAGCCTCAAAGCTATAAAGAAGCTATGTCTTCTCCTGAGGCACCTCTTTGGAAAGAGGCGATAAATAGTGAGATTGATTCAATCCTACAGAACCATACTTGGGAGTTGGTTGATCTTCCACCAGGTTGTAAGCCATTGGGCTACAAATGGATATTCAAAAGGAAGATGAAAACGGATGGATCAATAGATAAATACAAGGCAAGACTTGTCATAAAAGGTTATAGACAAAAGGAAGGCCTTGATTACTTTGACACCTATTCACCAGTGACTCGTATCACATCGATAAGAATGCTCATAGCCATAGCAGCTATATTTGGTCTTGAAATACATCAAATGGATGTAAAGACGGCATTCTTGAATGGTGAATTGGATGAAGATATTTACATGGAACAACCAGAAGGGTTTTGTGTTCCTGGACAAGAACAGAAGGTGTGCAAACTTGTAAAATCCTTGTATGGATTAAAACAAGCACCGAAACAATGGCATGAGAAATTTGACAAAGAAATGTTGTCAAATGGGTTCAAAACCAATGAGTGTGATAAGTGTGTGTACACTAAATCCACTCAGAAAGGATATGTCATTGTGTGTCTCTATGTAGACGATATGCTGATAATTGGTAGTAATCATGAAATGATTCAGTTTACCAAAAACGTGTTATCCAGCAGATTTGATATGAAAGATATGGGGATAGCTGATGTGATCCTAGGGATTAAGATTTCTAGGACATCAGACGGATATATGTTATCACAGACTCATTATGTTGAGAAGATACTCGATAAATATATCAGAGGGGATCTTAATGTGGCTAGAACCCCTGTAGACCTAACTCTTCATTTATCAAAGAATACTGGTTCAAGCATATCGCAATTAGAGTATTCGAGAATCATCGGAAGTCTGATGTATCTCACGAATTGCACGCGACCTGATATCGCTCAAGTTGTGAATCGGCTTAGCAGATATACGAGCAATCCAGGACACAACCATTGGAAAGCCATAGTAAGAGTTTTGAGGTATCTGAGAGAAACTTCAAAATATGGGCTACATTACGAGAGATATCCGGCTGTACTAGAGGGTTACAGCGATGCTAACTGGATATCTGATACGGTGGATTCCAAATCCACGAGTGGATTTGTTTTCACACTTGGTAATGCAGCCGTGTCATGGAAATCCTCGAGGCAAACGTGTATTGCCCGATCTACTATGGAATCAGAATTCATAGCGTTAGACAAAACAGCGGAAGAAGCAGAATGGCTTAGAAACTTCTTGGAGGATATTCCTAGTTGGCCCAAACCGGTGCCAGCGATTAGCATACATTGTGATAGCCAATCGGCAATTGGGAGAGCCCAAAATACAATGTATAATGGTAAGTCTCGACACATACGTCGGAGACATAATACCATACGTCAACTGCTCTCAAGTGGCATAATAACGATCGATTATGTTAAGTCGAAGGAAAACCTAGCGGATCCACTAACTAAAGGTTTACCTCGAGAGCAAGTTGAGAAGTCATCGAGGGGAATGGGCTTGAAGCCTATAATCTAAGAATTGTCACTGTGGAAACCCAACCTAGTTGACTGGAGATCCCAAGATCTAGGTTCAAAAGGGACAACAGAAACTTTGTACAATTCAAAACAAGCACTGAAGAGTTTCGTACTCTTTCCCATTCCGATAATGACGCTGAGTGCTGTCTGTCATTGGTTAGGTTAAGCTAAGGCTTTTAATGATCACTATATTAGGAGATGAGTCCTAATGGGGGTAAAGACAGATTACCTCTTCATAGTAGATCACCTATTTCAAGTAAGAAGTGAGGCCGCTTCCATGGGAACTTTTAAAGACGGGTTACCCTAAAGTGCTTGATGAATCCAGGACCGTTGTTCAGGGCCAAAATGAACACAACCGTAGAACGGGAAAATGGTCAAATTAAAGCTGTGTGTTGGCAATTGTCTTGGTTTACACCAACGGCAGAACAGTTCAAGACTATGGGTCACTGGTTTGCCAAGTAAATCCGATTGTCACTCACTAGGAAAGGTTCAAGGCGAAAGCTACCTATTTCGATGCAGCTTTAGTTCATGGTAACTCTCTCAAGTGTCTCCTTGAATATTTGAAGAATTGTGGGGGATTGTTGGAAATTCTTCCAAATATTCATTAAGGGTAAATCTGTCATTTGGTATCATTGGGTGCTTGTGAGGGGTATAACCCTTTGGAGGGTTGCACCCCAACCCAAAGGGTGCCCTATTGGCACCCTTCCATGCCTCATATAAGAAGGCTTGATATCCAAAATAAGAACACAGAAGAAATATCCGAATTTTACAAAGAGACATTGGTTTTTATTCTTGTTTTTTTTGAGAGAGAGTATCACCATCTTCCTAGTTCATAAACTTGTGAAGGAGTGCTCCTTGTACAAGTAGCATCCAAGTTATCCTGGGAGAACATTGGCAATACGAAACCGTAGAGCACCTGTGACGGGCCAATAAGTTCTTAAGGACAGAGATCATCTCGACTTGGACAACTCTGTAATTTCCATTTTCTGGTTTGTTTTAAAGGTTTCTGGTTTTAGGGTTTCATGCATCTAGATCTACTTTTGTTGTTTAATTTGTTTGTTTGCAAGTTGTATTACTGTTTGATGACACTAAATTGCTCACACTTCTCAGCCAATCAAATAAGCATGTTTCCCTACCACTGCACTAGCCTATAGCGGTCTCTGGCGGCTATTGCTCTGCCATTGCATCAGCCTATGGTAGCTGGAATTGCCTATGATCACAGTGAACCGCTGTTTTATCTATTTCATCATTAGTTTTTTAGATGCATTCCTTTCCAGATAGGGCATACGTCATGCTGCTCCCAAGTTGGTCGGCCATCATCTTATCTTTGTTCCTCGGGTCAGGTAACCGAGATAAATTGTACTATTTCAAATCCATAATTTGAATTTATCGGCCCGAGCCCACTTCATTGGGTTGGGTGCTATCATCACTTGCCCCACCTCATAATTTCTCCTTATGGAGAACACTTCATCACACACTATGGTCGGTTATTTCTTCATCCTTCCTCTTACCTTTGAGCTATTGGGCCTTTTTATCCATTTAAATGGATAATACTATAATACCCTTCAACCTTCATGAGATAAGGACTTGCAAAATACCACCATCAACAATGACATTTTTGCATTAACTTTATCATAAAGTATATCCTTACATCAATAAGAATGGCCCATCTTCTTACTATATAATCATAAATGCATTAATTTTTATGAAGTGTAGTATATAAAAATTAATTGAGAGGGGAATTAATATATATCCGTTAAAAAAAATCAGGGAGATTAATGGTGGCAGGACAAAGTAATAGAGTTGAAATTAATTATGAATTAGAGACTTAGGGTAATTTTATCTTAAAACCCAAAGTTTTATCATGCGATCAAATATAAAAAATATAAACTCATCATCATTATTTGTGTGTTTGTGTGTGTAAACTTACAAAATATGAGCGTCGAATGCCGTATGCACTCTGACGCTCAAGTTAATGATGATGACAAGCAGAAAAAAAGGGAATAGCAATGCTAGGAGTTACCTTGATCTTCGTGAGTTGCCGTGAGGACGGTAGGCTGGTTTTTATGTAATTATGTATGCTTTGAGAACTCGAGGGTGAGAGCCAAAGCTTTAATGCATCAATCCCTTGGACCCCCTATTCTTTTATAGGTTTTGAAGTAGCCTTGTTAGTCAGTTTAGGATTCCTTGGAGGAGTCCTATTCCAATCTTATTTAGGAAAGGGTAGAGACTGAATTAGGAGTGCCTAGATGTACAGGGTTAGGTGTAATCCTTATTGTACTTGGATTATATTGGGGTCAATTCAGGGAGGCGCAGCGGAAGGAGCGCAGTTCGGGCGAAATTAATAAATTATTCAATATCCAATATTAATAATTCATTCATATTTCACCTAAACTTATTTATTCGATATCATATAACGACATAAATAATATAGAAATGTTGCGAAACTTTTGCGAAAATATTTTTCCGCAAAATAGCATAAAATGCGTTTCCGACCAAACCGACCGACCAATGTATATGGGGACTGCCCAGGTCAGCCCCAAAAATATTTGGACAGTTCGTGGACTGCCCGAACAGTGACCAGTTCACTGTTTGGGCAGCCGTTACCCAGTGACGCCGTTTTCGCGTATTTTCATTCCAAAATAATTTCGATAAATATTTTTCTTGGGCAATTAAAATAAACCAATTTATTCTAATTACTCAATAAATAAAAACTAAATTTTTATTTGAAAAATCAGATTTATCATTAATTGCCGTGAGACCCTAAACTTTACATTTTGATCATTTTGGTCCTTAAATTGTCAAATACATATTTAAGTGATTCCAAATCAATCCCAAAATGATTTATACATGTCTAATACATGAAAATACAATTTACAATAAAAATTCCAAATTTTTCTGAAGTTGCCAAACAACCCATATAATTTCCAGGATTTGTAATTTGGTCCTTTTTGGTTCAAAACACATTAAGATCAAATCCAATCAATCCCAAATTTAATATACATCATATATACATCAAATTAAATCACATATATGAAAAGCCCCAAAATTGGATTGGGTTTAAAACCCTAAATTTCACAAATTACACTAATTGCATAATTTAAACTAAATTGATAAAATTCAACACTTTAATCAATCCAATACCACACCAATCAAGTCTCACCATCATGAAACAACTCAATAACAATTCTAGGTTATTTATGAATGGCTAAGCAACTCTAGAATGGAAACTTGATTACTAATTAATCAAAAGAATGCTTAATAACTAATTATAAGCATACTTTGTTCATACACACATGCAACATCTTTCCAACAAGTTTCCAATCAATTAATTTACAGAAGTAAAGAGTAAAGAAAAATTCTAAGCAACACATATTGAAGCTTAGAAACATAGAAATAATTTTCATGTTGAAGAAAATAAGAAATTACTTACAAAATCAAAATTTTCCCAAGCTTTTCCCCTTTGTTCTTCAACTTTCTCTCAAACTTTTCTGAGTAAAATATATTGTAACTTATGTTATCCATATGAAAAAAATGAAAACAAAACAATTTTTGTTTAAAATTTTTTCACCTTGGCCGAAACTTTCAAAGAAAAATATCAAGATATTTTTAATTTTTGTGTTTCATTTCCATTGGTCCAAATTTACATAATAAAGATAACACTTTTCTTATATTTTAGTAAACTTACAAGTGAACCAATGGTATCATGCCATTTCCAAGAACAAATCATGTAAAAGATATTTTGTTATTTAATTAACTTAATTATTTAACATTTAAATAATTAAATAATTAAATACAAATATCCTAATATATGTATTATATTACTTTAAATATTGAAATACATATATATATATATATATATATATATAAATGATATATGTCAAATATCACAATTTGATATTTTATTAATGTGTATTTAATAAAATCAAGTGTAGGACACATAAATCGGCGACGCTGTTCTAGGCTCGCGGCCTAGTTGGGAGTACGGAGTAGCCCGCGGGGGACTAAACCGGAGAATAAAGGAGTCGCCACCCGGTGTAAATCGGGGGAAAATGATTTAAGGCCGCACTCACCCCTCGCAAGGGAAGACCTCAAACCGTTGGGTTCGAAATGGTCCCTTACTTATGCCACTTGTAATGAAATGATTTGTGCAATAACTTAACCGAATCTACACATCATATATGTTCAAGAATAACCCAACTCTAGTTCTCATTCATGAAAATAAATCATACGTCTAAGTTTGCATGCTTTAAAAGTAAGTCTTCATAACGGCAAACATACGATATCACACCATGATCTCATAAGCATGTTGAATTATTAAGCACGAAAAATAGATAACAACCTAAATATAAACGTAAATTAAACTCCTATTGCAAAAGAAAAATAACTAAATCATGCCTAAAGAATAACATAATCATGCTTAAAAATAAATAACATACTAGACTAAATCATGCTCGAATACAAGGTTGGATGAAACAAAATATGTGTGTCTCTCAAGTGGTACGTGGGATTGTATCCCGAGTGCAAACCGCAATACCGTCCATTCGGATTCGGCTACGGAATTTACGTCCGGGTTTCCATCCGATATACCGCAAGAGAGAACACATATTCCATTCATCCAAAGGCCACAACATGCATCAACAAACGACTCTCATGCGAAGAAAATAAATAAAATAATCAAAAGATGAATGAAAATAAATAAGGAAGGTGCCCTCAGGTCTAACCTTTTATGTCGCCTTTTGGAAGTGCGTTACACGGCCGTCAGAAGGGTTAATGCTTCGCAACTCCTCCGGTTCACCGGTCCGTTATTTTCCTTCGCTGTCTTGCTATTTTGGGCTGCTGTTTTCAATGTTTTTGCTGCTGTTTTTGCTGCTGTTTTCACTGTTTTTGAGGTGGTTTTAAAGTGCAGTTTTTTTGGTAATAAAGGGAGATTTAAAGTGCAGTTTTTTGGTGCTTTTTGAGGTGTTTTGGTGTGCAGTTTTTTGTGGTTTAAGGGTGCAGTTTGGGGCTGTTTAGTGGTGAATGAGGGCTGTTTTTGGCGTGATTATAGGGCTGTTTGGGCTGCTGTTTTGTGGTATTTTGGGGCTGATTTGTGGACTGTTTTGAGGCTGTTTGGAGGCTGTTTGGAGGAGGTGATTTTGTCGTGAAAGTGAGTGGGGGGTTTTTGGGGGCTGTTTTGCGGCAATATAGGGGCTGTTTTGGGGCTAAGATTCACGACAATTGGAGGGTGTGTTGGTGTTGTTCTTGGCGGCAATGGAGGGCTAATGGAGGCTTGTGTTTTTTTTTGGTGATGGAGGGCAATTCTTTTGTTGGGCATGAATCCTAGGAATTTTGGAGAGCTTGGGCGTGGATGCACTAGGCTTGAATGTATTGGTTTAGGCTTCTTTTTATAGGCAAAGGTTGGGGTTTACCTTATACGAATAGGGAAAGGATTTTGAGTAATTATGGGGGATATCTCTTAATTAGTATGTGATAAGGAAAAATCTTTTAATCAGGGAAGTGATTTGATTTTATTTGATTTCTTCTCTCTTGATTAGGGATATTATTTGATTTTATTTGATTTGATATTTTTTAATTAGGGAATGTGATTTAATTGAATTAGGAAAGCATTTGATGAGATTTGATTTGTATATTTTAATTAGGGAAGATGATTTATCTTGATTTTAGCATGTGTTTAATGTGTGTTTTTGTTATTTTGGGAGGCATGGGCGTGAATAGGTGGTGTATGGGCTTGGTGTGTGGCTTGGTGTGAGTTGCGGGGATTTTGGGCCAAGACTAACAGTTAAAACAGAGATCCAACAAGCAAACCCACAGCTAGGCAAACCAATTAAGTCCAACAAAGTACTAATTTCTGACTTTTTCCTTCCGAAGTCCGTTTCCCGCGACTTCCGCAACTTAAAAGGTAGTGCCTCTATACGAGACTCATCATCGGGACTTATATGTAAAAATGTAGTGCCTACACAAGTATTAAATACAAATACACATTAATTCGGAAATGACCATTAGGTCCCGATTGCACGTATTTTTCGTTAACCGTTAAACGAGTTATAAATAATCAGTATTATTCATAACAGTTGCCCTAGTGCTCTACTAGTATATTTCATTAGTAAGACTATCTGATTTAGGTATATCCGTCATAAAATCCAATTTCATGTCCATAATTCACCCACCCGTAAATTATGACGACCACAGATAAACTCGTTGAATCATACAGGTCGAGGTCATTGCATACGTATAATCCCTCCGTCACAGGTATCCAGATTATTCCAGAGATATAGATATAAACGTCAAATCTCTATAGGTATAATCGTATCGACGTATCTATTAGTAATCTTCTAAATAATACTCGGAACTTACTTCCGAAGTATACCACGTCCATTGATTTAACATATTTCTAATCATATAATGAATACCTATGCCTTGTACACATGACTGACAGATCATATCTTGATACACACAGGATAACGTGAGCATGAGTCAACACTCAACGAACATGTGGAGGTCTGATCTAAATAGATCGGTGATGTGACTGTCATCTAAGTGTGGATGATAACTCATATATCCATAGTGGTATCTCAAGTCAAAGAATCACTATGCTACTCAACCAAACTAGATTCCTATTGACGTTGGTGTACCATCTATTAGGTAATCTTCGGTGAGTCATTCAGTGTTTGTCAAATAAACACCTACACGTCTATACAAGTCTCCCGAGACTCATGGTTCATTGGGATAAACCATCGGACCAAGTTCGATATACGACATGTACTGGTCTCAGCGGATTTTACTAACCGACCCGTGTCAGTAAATCTTGACCAGGAACTGAATTTGATAATATATTTCTAGTAGTGTCACTTCCCAATGTCAATTACAAGCTACGTTGTAATTGTGCACTACATTATATATTATCGGGTCTTTCTCTAATATATATATATATATATATATATATATATATATATATATATATATCACTAAACACGATTTAGTTTCAATCTAATGAATTAGATCGAGTATATATAATAAAAGACAAGAGGTGCTACCATAAATAAGTAATAATATGGAAAAATGTATTTCTCGTATTCATGAATCAGATATAAATACGATCCGAATTGACACTCCGTGCATTAACCCTAACAATTTCTCCCACTTGCTCTAGTGGCAATCCACAATATCATATACACATCTTAATGTGTATCACATAGACATGGCCCTCAAGAACTCACCTAGCGCTCAAAAGGTAGGCAACAACAAGTAAGCTCGCTATGACATATTGAGTTTTTCAAACAAACCCAATTGTTTCCTTTAGCCAACATCATTTATATTTTTGTAGAAACTAAGTTCTACATCAATATAACTCAGATGCCACATCAATATTGTGCTATAGCTTTTAAATTGTCTAAGTATTTGTGGATCATATCCAAAATACTATGCAGACAACCGCAAACACAACACCAATACCATACTTCTAATCTACAAGGTCACTATACAACTTCATAAGTCGATACTTCATAAGTTGCAATTAACTCCACTCTTATAGTGGAATCATTTGTGACACTCTCACTGCATCTTTTCTAACTCTTTATGATGTAGATAGTCTAACGTCATAATTAGACTCAAAACTAATTTGACCCTTATGGTTGCAAACTTTATTCTTCATTAATGAGAAACTTGTTCTTAATATCTCAAAGATAATAAAGAACATATTTCAAGACACATCTTATGGTCTAGAGAGTATTAAAATAACTCGTAACAATTACGATTAAATTGATATCTCTAATCGTACTTAATATAATATTCATTATGTCATCATCCTATGAAACATATAAGATGTGTCTGACAATTTAATCGTAATTGTTACGAGTTATTTTAAAATAGAAAAGAAAATAGCGTCTGACACATGACATCTGAATGTCACTAAAGCCAAGAAACATCATTATCAGATAAACAAATACCTAATGGGTTTTTCTTAATGCTAGTGAAGAATCTCGAGACATGAACAAATTCATGTCAATCTTTACTGCATAAGAAACAATTCTGTCTAGAATGATTATATCATAGTCTATTCTAATATAGAACATATTCTAGAAATCTACAACCATAATTGAAGTCAGAAAATATATATAAAATATGCATGCAGTTGATAAAAGTTTAATTCTATCTAAACAATAGAATAAGGAAAAAACTTAAGCGACAATTTTCATAACATTACACACTGCATTAGTTATGGATTTTTAACCCAGCAGTGCCTCCCATTACTTTACGTAATATCGTAATCCCCTACGGAAAATGAGAATTCAATAATTAAATCAAATTCCATAATGGGAAGTGGACCCCATAAATATACTTCGACTCACAGCTTTGGCACGTTCTCGCCTATGTATATTCACGGGTAGACAACTCATTGTCAATCATACTCGCCGTGACTCATGATTTTGTCCTGACCGTTTCTCATTGTGACAGCTTTGGCACGTTCACATGAGGCGTATCAAGGCTTCACATTTCAATGACAAACTCAAGCTACCGATGTAATCCTAATAGCTTTGGCATGTTCAGGATTTCCACTTTCACTTGAAGTTGTCTCTTATCATATAAGTTCTACCGACACAAATGAACTACCTTCAACCATAACTGCACAGCTTTAGCACGTTACATCCATAGCATCATGAAAACATTTACATCTGTATTGACAAGGCGGACGAAGAAACAAGTATTCCTAATACTAGTCACTTTATAAAATCTTATTTAACGGGGATTTTCCTAAAAGATGTATTTCACATTATTTAATCAAATTAAATAAATAAATGCATGTAAAAAGTAAATATTAGATTAAATATCAAATTTAAAGGGCTAATCATATCAAGGGTACAAAATCAGACTCGCTCTGATACCATTTTTGTTGGGGTCAATTCAGGGAGGAGCAGCGGAAGGAGCGCGGTTCGGGCGAAATCGTAGATTAAAATTTTTAAACTTACGAATAAATTATTCAATATCCAATATTAATAATTCATTCATATTTCACATAAACTTATTTATTCGATATCATATAACGACATAAATAATATAGAAATGTTGTGAAACTTTTGCGAAGACATTTTTCCGTAAAATAACATAAAACGTGTTTCCGACCGAACCGATCGACCAATGTACATGGGGATTGCGCAGGTCAGCCCCAAAAATATTTGGACAGTTCGTGGACTACCCGAACAGTGACTAGTTCACTATTTGGGCAGCCGTTACCCAACGACACTATTTTTCGCCGTTTTCGCGTATTTTCATTCCAAAGCAATTTTGATAAATATTTTTCTTGGATAATTAATTTTTATCTGAAAAATCAGATTTATCATTAATTACCGTGAGACCCCTAAACTTTGCATTTTGATCATTTTGGTCCTTCAAATACATATTAAAGTGATTCCAAATCAATCCCAAAATGATTTATACATGTCTGATACATGAAAATACAATATGCAATAAAAATTCCAAATTTTTCTGAAATTGCCGAACAGCCCCTATAATTAGATTTGCAACTTGGTCCGTTTTGGTTCAAAACACATCAAGATCAAATCCAATCAATCCCAAATTTAAATTACATCATTTATACATCAAATTACATTACATATATGAAAAGTCCCAAAATTGGATTGGGTTTAGAACCCTAATTTCATAAATTACACCAATTACATAATTTACACTAAATTGATAAAATTCAACACTTTAATCAATCCAATACCACACCAATCAAGTCTCACCATCATGAAACAACTCAAGAATAATTCTAGGTTATTTATGAACGACTAAGAAACTCTAGAATGTCAACTTGATTACTAATTAATCAAAAGAATGCTTAATAACTAATTATAAGCATACTTTGTTCATACACACATGCAACATCTTTCCAACAAGTTTCCAATCAATTAATTTACATAAGTAAAGAGTAGAGAAAAATTCTAAGCAACACATATTGAATCTTAGAAACATAGAAATAATTTTCATATTGAAGAAAATAAGAAATTACTTACAAAATCAAAATTTTCCCAAGCTTTTCCTTTTGTTCTTCAACTTTCTCTCAAACTTTTCTGAGTAAAATATATTGTAACTTATGTTATCCATATGAAAAAAATGAAAACAAAATAATTTTTGTTTAAAAAATTTTCACCTTGGCCGAAACTTTCAAAGAAAAATATCAAGATATTTTTAATTTTTGTGTTTCATTTCCATTGGTCCAAATTTACATAATAAATATAACACTTATCTTATATTAAAGTAAACTTACAAGTGAGCCAATGGTATCATGCCATTTACAAGAACAAATCATGTAATAGATATTTTTTTATTTGATTAACTTAATTATTTAACATTTAAATAATTAAATAATTAAATACAAATATCATAATATATGTATTATATTTACTTTAAATATTGAAATACATATATAAATGATATATGTCAAATATCACAATTTGATATTTTATTAATTTGTATTTAATAAAATCAAGTATTAAATACAAATACACATTAATTCGAAAATGACCGTTAGGTCCCGATTGTATGTATTTTTCGTTTAACGGTTAAACGAGTTATAAATAATCATTATTATTCATAAATGTTGCCCTAGTGCTCTACGAGTATATTTCATTAGTGAGACTCTCTAGATTCAGGCATATCTGTCATAAAATCAAATTTCGTGTCCATAATTCACCCACCCGTAAATTATGACGACCACGGATAAACACGTTGAATCATACAAGTCGAGGTCATTGCATACATATAATCCCTCCGTCACAGGTATCCAGATTATTCCAGAGATATAGATATAAACGTCAAATCTCTATAGGTATAATCGTGTCGACGTGTCTATTAGTAATCTTCTAAATAATACTCGGAACTTACTTTCGAAGTATACCACGGCCATGGATTTAACAGATTTCTAATCATATAATGAATACCTATGCCATGTACACATGACTGGCGGATCATATCTTGATACACACAGGATATCATTAGCATGAGTCCATACCCAATGAACAAGCTGAGGTCAGATCTAAATAGATCAGTGACGTGACTGTCATCTAAGTGTGGATGATAACTCATATATCCACAGTGGTATCTCAAGTAAAAGAATCATTATGCTATTCAACCCAAGAAGATTCATATTGACGTTGGTGTACCATCTATTAGGTAATCTTCGGTGTGTTGTTCAGTGTTTATCAAATAAACACCTACACATCTATACGAGTCTCCCGAGACTCATGGTTCATTGGGATAGACCATCGGACCAAGTCCGATATACGACATGTACGGGTCTCAGTTAATTTTACTAACTGATCCGTGTCAGTAAATCTTGACCAGGAACTGAATTTGATAATATATTTCTAGTAGTGTCACTTCCCAATGTCAATTACAAGCCACATTGTAATTGTACACTACATTATATATTATCGGGTCTTTGTCTAATATATATATCACTAAATACGATCTAGTTTCAATTTAATGAATTAGATCGAGTATATATAATAAAAGACAAGAGGTGCTACCATAAATAAGTAATATTATGGAAAAATGTATTACTCATATTCATGAATCAGACATAAATACGATCCGAATTGGCGCTCCGAGCACCAACCCTAACAGATTATACCACCATGTTTGTAGGCGGTTTGCCTCGATCCAAATACTTAGTTTCCTTATTTTTTGAGAGCCAATAGTGTGTAGACTGATAAATAATATCGAATGAGACATTACGTAATATGGGACTGTCGGCTGGGACAATGATCAAGTAATGTTAGTTGGGATATCATGTAGCATGATCAGGGTATGTTGGAGACCTTTAGAGTCGCGTGGAATCTTGGAAGCCTTTAGGCCGTTTAGGCCTTTCCACTTAAGGCATATTGGCTCGTGGGCCCTGTATAAGAGTCATGGGCATAGACTCGTCATTACATCAGTTGGGCCTTGGTGGCAACCTATAATGCTGTTTTGAGTCAGTTGAAAGCCACAAGGCATGTTCTAATGCAAATCTGTTGCGTGGATTCAAGTGTCATCCGAGATAATGACATTTGGGCCCTTAGTTTAAATTTGGCCCGTACAGTTTGTCTCATATTTTATAAGTTAATAAGTCATTGGCTTGGAGAGTATTCCACGAGTATATCTTCTAAGGTTCTTATATCATTTGGACCACAAGTATTGCTTAGACCAAATGAATGTCACGTTATTTCGATTGGACCAGATGAGGGTCCAGGACATTCTCTGACCTCTGGACCAAATGAAGGTCGAAGATAATCTCTAGTCGATTAGACCTGATAATGGTCTATGGGAGTCTTCTATGTCGTTTGGACCAGATGAAGGTCCAAGTCTTCAACCTGACCCAATAAGGGTCATGAGGAGTGTTCTCGTCGACTGGACCAGATAAATGTCCAAAATTATCTCTAGTCGACTGGAGCTGATGAAGGTCTAGGAGAGTCTTCTACGTCGTTTGGACCGAAAGAATACCCATGAATCAATCCGATTCGACGAAGATCTTGGGGAATGTTCTCGTCGGTTGGACCAAATGAAGGTCTAGGATAAACTCTAGTAGACTGGACCTGAAGAAATTCTATGAGAGTCTTTAATATCGTCTAGACCAGATGAAATCCAGGTCTTCAACCTCTAATGGGTCACTCGACCGATGTTGATTGGACTCCTGATGCCATTAAATGATGATGCTTGGTGATTTCATTCTTTCTATGTCGTTTGGAGAGCATGGTTGTTTCTGATCTTAGTTAGGGGTTTGGAATGTTAACCTCTTCCAAGTGACCATAAATTCTTCTTCTTGTGAGGACAAAATGTTCCCAGGCGACAATGAGGTTTGTTCTTGCTCATGCATTGAGCCTAATTGGGCTTCATGAGACAGATTTAAGAGATGGGCCTTTATGGGTTGTGGGCTCTTATTTGATGGCTCACAACTGTAGACCTAGCATGTGTTTCGAGGAGGCTTGTAGAGGGAAAATGATGTGCCATCAAGAGATTGGCATAACTGGGGTTTGTAGGCCTATTTGCTCGTATTCTCAAAACTCTATCGTCTTGCTAGTTGGAAGAGCTCTCCTTATTTTCAAGGTATTCTTCATTTTCCTCTTGTAGGCATTGCATTTTTGCATATCAGCCCGATGATGAGTCTCGTATGGAGACACTACCTCTTTAGTTGTGAAAGCCACGGGAAACGGACGTTGGAAGAGTAAAGTTGGAAATTAGCATTTTGTCAGAGTTAACTCGCTTGTTTCGCTTCGAGTTCGCTTGTTGGACCTCTGTTTTAAAACACACCAAACTCATTAAAACACATCTCACAAATTAAATAATTAAAACATTTAAAACACATCTCATTAATTAAATTAAAACCAATTAAATTAAACTTATATTAAATTAAAATCACGTTCACAAATTAAATTAAACTTGAAATTAAATTAAATTAAATCTAATTAAATTAAATTCCTAATTTAAATAAAACACATTCCTAATTTAATTAAATCACCTACCAATTAAATAAATCATATCCTTAACTAAAAAGAACAAATCAAATTAATTCCCCTAATTAAAGATTTTCCATATCACATATTAAATTAAAAATATCTCCTAATTAATACACAAATTTGATTCCTTCTCCAACACGGTAAACCCCCTCCCTTGGCCTATAAAAAGAACCATTCACCCCAACTCAAACCCTGGCTGGCTGGCTCATTCTCACGAAATCAATTCACGAAATCAACCCTAAAAACTCACGCCACAAGCATACACGTAGCAGCCCCTTGCATCCAACGCCACAGGCCACACTTTGCACTCACGCCTCACTCACTGCCGAGAATAAGCCACAAAGAACCCACACACCTTAAGCAATTCTCGGCAACAAACCATCACCTCACGCCCTCCACAATCAGCCCACAATCACCTCACGTAATCCTCAACCTCACACGCCACTAACATCAACCGAAAACCCTAAGCAGCCCTCACTCACCTTGCCTCACCCACGCCTAGCCACCTGCCCCTTCTCACGCCACCTAAAAGCCCACTCACTCCCCTTCACCACGCCTACAAACCATAACACAATCTGCCTTGACCACGTCCACTCTCCACTCATCAAGCTAGCCAATTTCACGCACACAAAAATGCCTCCAACCAGCCCCATCGTTCACGCCTGTTTGCTCCTCATCCAGCCCCTTTATTCTGCCTTCATCACTCACGCCAAAACTGCCTCCAACTAGCCCTTATTGATCACACAAAACTGCCTCCAAATCAGCCTTATAACTCACGCCGAACTGCCTCTGCAATGCCCTGAAATTTAAGCCCACTGCAGCCCCCTTCACAGCCCCTATAACTTACGCACACAGCCCTCTACTGCCCCTATTGTCCACGCAAGTCAGCCCTTTAAAACTGCACCTGAAATACACCCCAAAAACAGTCCCCAAATCTCTGAAAACAGTCCCAAAAACAGTAGCTTAATAGACCTGAAACAGTAACCAGAAAATACCCTCAAAACAGTAGAGAAACGGAGTGAAAACAACAACCCGAACAGTGAAACCGCGAGGAAAATCGTTGGATTAGTGAACTAGAAAAGTTACGGAGTATCAATCCTTCCGACGGCCGTGTAACGCGCTTTCGAGGAACGACAAAAGATGTTAGACCTGAGGGCACCCTTTTTACTTATCTTCTTTATTTTTGTTTATTTATCTTGATATATAATTTCATGAGAGTCGTTTGAGGCATGATGTGATTGTTGGATGAGCGGGATATGTGTTCCCTTTTGTGGTATATCGGATGGAAACCCGGACATAAATTCCATAGCCGATTCCGAATGGACGGTAGTATGGTCTGTACTCGGGATACAATGCCACGTACCACTTAAGATACATATCTCGTCTCATCCAAATTTATATTTGAGCATGTTATAGTCTTTAGGTTATTCGTTTATTATTTAAAGCATGGTATAATTTAGTTGTTATTTATTTGTTAAAGCATATTTAGGTTGTTCCTTATGCATATTATTAGTTTATGATGTGTTAGGATAATGATTTATACATGTTGCTTTAATGATTCAATATGCTCGTTGTGTTACATTGCGTGGAATTATTTGGATGAAAGCATGTTAGATCTAAGTACCATTGAGCATGATTATTGAGTAGACATGGTTAGTTCATTGCAAAAATTATATCATCACAAGTGACATAAGTAAGGGACCATTCCGAACCCAACGGTTTGAGGTCTTCCCTTGCGAGGGGTGAGTGCGGCCTTAAATCTTTATCCCGGTTCACACCGGGTGGCGACTCCATGTTATTTCGTACTTCCCAACTAGGCCGCGAGCCTAGACCAGCGTCACCCAGGTTCTGTTGTCTACAGTTTGGCGACTCCACTGGGGATTTAGAGAATCGGCCTCGAAATCATGTCTTGTGATGTGTATAATTTGTGCATTAGTTGACCATTTCTATAGTGGGTTGAGGGGGTTAATCAAAGGCTTTGTTAAAGCTAGGTGATGGTTGGGTGTCTTCCTTCACTCACTACCCTTCGGGGAAAAGCTGTGAAGGCACCTAGATAAATCATTACTTGTAGTTCGTTGTGACAGACTAGTTTGGAGGACTCGTTGTTTATTCCTGACACCAAGCGATAAGAGCCTAAGGGGCTAGGGTACTTAAGAGAGGCTCGCTCCACCCTCCCTCTAGGGAATCTACAACGGGAAATCCATTCGACAGTTAGTCACACACCGTAACTCGTTGGCACGTACCGTAAGGTATAAAAAAGGTGCACTCACTTGGTCGCTTGAACCCTTGAGTGGGGAGTCATAGTTGTGGGTAATCCTTCGTCAAACGAGAGCCTTTGTCCACACTCATGTAAACCCACATGTGAACCATAGTTGTATGACCTATAGGGGCCACCCTTTATGCTTTTGATAACCCCATGCATATTGTGTCTCATACATCACATGCATCTCATGCATACATGCATCATGTTAACCCTCGTGTCTTAAAAGCCATCAAAGAGATATCCGTTGGGTTAGGAAAAAGAAGACTTGTCAAAGAAGAGTTTAGCAAACGTGGACATCGGGAAAAAGGAAATCGAGAAACAGAAAACCTTACGGTAAGGATAGAAACACCATTGGGGGGCCTTCAGAAAAAAGAAAAAATAAGAAAAAAAGAAAAAAATTGTTGTTTGTTTTTAGTCTTTGATAGTTAGACATAAATCCAATGATGAAATCGTTTGCTTTAGGATGAAATCTTAGAAACGATAAACCCTTGATGTGCTTTTATCTGATACTTTGAGTGATTGATCTATGTTAGACTCGTAAGCACTTCACTATAGGTTTTTAGCGGTGAAAACCTGAGTAGTTGGCAAGGTGACTAGTTGAAGAAATTGTAGGTCGGTGAATGACCGTTTGCTTAGATGTCTATCTTGATTTGCTTATGTTATGATGTGTGGTATGGTTGAAAATGAAAGAAAAGTCTCTAAAGAAAAGAATTGAACCACCTATAACCAATAAGCGTGAAGCTACCCATGGGCGAGTATTAGGACCACCATGAGGAGAAATGCTACCTTAAAGGGTAGGTGTGTTGAAAAAAAAAATGAGAAAGAAAAAAAAAAAAAAAAAAAGAAAAGAAAAGAAAAGAAAAAAAGAAGTTCAAAATGAAAAGAAAAAAATGAGAGACAAAGGAAAAGAAAGATAAAACCATACCACATTGAGCACGAAAAAGCAACTGCAGGTATAATTGAGACATCTAGGTTGGTTTGACCCATCAATCCCAGTTTTTTGACGAAATCATTGAGTTGGCTTACATGGGGATGAATCTGCAAAGGAACCTTTGCACACACACACACTTTGAGTCTAGCTTAGATCACTTATTCAAAGACTTGGATTTGAGTTGCATTGAGTGTTTTGAAGGTTCTCTGGTTTCATTAATTAGCATTCTTTGAGGACAATGATATGTATAACTATTGAGACTAGTTCATAGCATATAGTATGTTATAGAAAGCCCCACCATGTGGTTCATCTTGACCAAGTGCAAACAGCGGAGAGTAGAAAGCTAAACCAAGACTGGGGGTAACCAGTCTACCACATCGCGAATCAAGGACATAACAAGATATTGAGTCATGAGACCAGAGAGAAGACTGAGCCATCACCTGGAGAACTGACGGAAGACCAAACCCAACGGGATAGGAAATCCATTCATGCATGCATGCATACACGTAACATATTTTGCATTCTTTTTGTGTTTGTTTTGTTTTGTATTCACAGGTTTCAAAGAAGAAAAAAAGAAAGTGGCAAAGACAAGCCAACCAGAATCAGCAACATATGAGTAGTAGTTTTTGGAATGAATCCTAGGGTTGAAGCCCGCGTTGTCAGCATTAGTTTTCGGGAATGAATCCCAGGGCCGATGCCCACATCGTCAGATTTTGGAATGAATCCAGGGAATGAATCCCAGGGCTGAGGCCCACATCGTCAGAATTTGGAATGAATCCAGGGAATGAATCCCAGGGCCGAGGCCCACGTCGTCAGAATTTGGAATGAATCCCAGGGCCTAGGCCCACATCTTCAGAATTTGGAATGAATCCCAGGGCCGAGGCCCACGTCTTCAGAATTTGGAATAAATCCCAGGGCCGAGGCCCATGTCGTCAGAGTTTGGAATGAATCCCAGGGCCGAGGCCCACATCAGCATCAGTTTAGGGCGAGGCCCACATCAGCATCAGTTTGGGGCGAGACCCGTATTAACATCAGTATCAGTCTTGCCGGGTATGGCACTCTGGGGGCGAGGCCCACATCTTTATCAGTATCAGTCTTGTCGAGTATGGAATTCTAAGGGCGAGGCCCACATTACATCAGTATCAGTCTTGCCGGGTATGGCATTCTGGGGGCGAGGCCCACATTACATCAGATCAGTTTCTGCCGGGTATGGCACTCTGGGGGCGAGGCCCACATCAATTCAGAATCAGTTTCTACCAGGTATGGCATTCTGGGGGCGAGGCCCACATTAGTTCAATATCAGTTTCTGCCGGGTATGTCATACTGGGGGTGAGGCCCACATCAGCATCAGATCGAGGGCGAGGCCCATATCAGTTCGGGCACAAGGCCCAGTGGAATAAAGCCCACCTTCAAAACAGCTTGGGAATAAAGCCCACATTCGGTACAGTTCAGGAACAAAGCCTGCATTCAGTTCAAACTCGGGAATAAAGCCCACATTCAGTATAGTTCGGGAATAAAGCCTGCATTCAGTTCAGTTCAGGAAGAAAGCCTATATTCAGTTCAGTTCGGGAATAAAGCCCATATTCAACACAGTTCAGGAAGAAAGCCTATATTCAGTTCAGCTCAGGAATAAAGCCCACATTCATTACAGTTCAGGAATAAAGCCTGCATCCAGTTCAGTTCAGGAAGAAAGCCTGCATTCAGCTCAGTACGTGAATAAACCCACATTCAGTACAGTTCGGGAATAAAGCCCACATTCAGTACAGTTCAGGAAGAAAGCCTACGTCCAGCAAACTCGGGAATAAAGCCCACATTCAGTACAGTTCAGGAAGAAAGCTTGCATTCAGCTCAGTTCATGGAATAAAGCCCACATTCAGTACAGTTCGGGGACAAAGCCCGCAGTTAACACAGTCAGGGAACAAAGCTCACTCTCTACAAAAATTCGGGAACAAAGCCCACGGTCAACATAATTGAAGGAAGAAAGCCTAGGGGAATAGAGCCCTATCTCTCAACAGTTCGGGAATAAAGCCCAGGGGAATAAAGCCTCATATCAACATAGTTCGGGAACAAAGCCCAGGGGAATATAGCCCCATCTCAATGCAGTTCGGGAATAAAGCCCACAGTCCAAACAATCAAGGAATAAAGCCCTATCTCTACACAGTCAGCAGTTCGGGAATAAAGCCCAGAGGAATAAAGCCTCATCTCAACACAGTTCGGGAATAAAGCCCAAATGAATAAAGCCTCATCTCAATACAGTTCAGGAACAAAGCCCAGGGGAATAAAGCCCTATCACAACACAGTTCGGGAACAAAGCCCAGAGGAATAAAGCCTCATCTCAATACAGTTCGGGAACAAATCCCAGGGGAATAAAACCCTATCACAACACAGTTCGGGAACAAAGCCCAGAGGAATAAAGCCTCATCTCAATACAGTTCGGGAACAAAGCCCAGGGGAATAAAGCCCTATCACTACATCAGTTCGGGAACAAAGCCCACAGATGGTTCGGGAACAAAGCATAGAGGTCGAGGCACCTCGCCATCACATTCAACACAACGGGAATAAAGCCCAGGGAACAAAGCCCACTCTCTACATAGTTCGGGAACAAAACCCACAGATGGTTTGGGAACAAAGCCCAGAGGTCGAGGCATATCGCCATCACATTCAGTTCGGGAACAAAGCCCACAGGTGGTTCGGGAACAAAGCCCAGGGGTCGAGGCACCTCGCCATCACATTCAGTTCGGGAACAAAGCCGAGGGAACAAAGCCTACTCTATACACAACTCGGGAACAAAGCCCACAGATGGTTCGGGAACAAAGCCTAGGGGTCGAAGCGCCTCACCATCATATCAGTTCAGTTCGGTATTGATTCCTAGATATCGCAGCATCTCGCAGGGATGAACCTCAGGGGTCGAAGCACCTCACCACCAGATCAACTCAGTTCGAATCAACATGGCAAGTCAGGTGGCAGCTGGCGAGCCAGGTAAGTGAAAATGCATTGCACGTACTTTGATAGGATTGTCATTGTCACACACTGCACAAGTCCCATCAAAGTGGGGGCGACTGTAGGCATTGCATTTTTACATATCAGCCCGATGATGAGTCTCGTATGGAGACACTACCTCTTTAGTTTTGAAAGCCGCGGGAAACGGACTTTGGAAGGGTAAAGTTGGAAATTAGCATTTTGTCAGAGTTAACTCGCTTGTTTCGCTTCGGGTTCGCTTGTTGGACCTCTGTTTTAAAACACACCAAACTCATTAAAACACATCTCACAAATTAAATAATTAAAACATTTAAAACACATCTCATTAATTAAATTAAAACCAATTAAATTAAACTTATATTAAATTAAAATCACGTTCACAAATTAAATTAAACTTGAAATTAAATTAAATTAAATCTAATTAAATTAAATTCCTAATTTAAATAAAACACATTCCTAATTTAATTAAATCACCTACCAATTTAAATAAATCATATCCTTAACTAAAAAGAACAAATCAAATTAATTCCCCTAATTAAAGATTTTCTCTATCACATACTAAATTAAAAATATCTCCTAATTAATAAACAAATTTGATTCCTTCTCCAACACGGTAAACCCCCTCCCTTGGCCTATAAAAAGAGCCATTCACCCCAACTCAAACCCTGGCTGGCTGGCTCATTCTCACGAAATCAATTCACGAAATCAACCCTAAAAACTCACGCCACAAGCATACACGTAGCAGCCCCTAGCATCCAACGCCACAGGCCACACTTTGCACTCACGCCTCACTCACTGCCGAGAATAAGCCACAAAGAACCCACACACCCTAAGCAATTCTCGGGAACAAACCATTACCTCACGCCCTCCACAATCAGCCCACAATCACCTCACGTAATCCTCAACCTCACACGCCACTAACATCAACCGAAAACCCTAAGCAGCCCTCACTCACCTTGCCTCACCCACGCCTAGCCACCTGCCCCTTCTCACGCCACCTAAAAGCCCACTCACGCCCCTTCACCACGCCTACAAACCATAACACAATCTGCCTTGACCACGTCCCCTGTCCACTCATCAAGCTAGCCAATTTCACGCACACAAAACTGCCTCCAACCAGCCCCATCGTTCACACCTGTTTGCTCCTCATCCAGCCCCTTTATTCTGCCTTCATCACTCACGCCAAAACTGCCTCCAACTAGCCCTTATTGATCACACAAAACTGCCTCCAAATCAGCCATATAACTCACGCCGAACTGCCTCTTCACTGCCCTGAAATTTAAGCCCAATGCAGCCCCCTTCACAGCCCCTATAACTTACGCACACAGCCCTCTACTGCCCCTATTGTCCACGCAAGTCAGCCCTTTAAAACTGCACCTGAAATACACCTAAAAAACAGTCCCCAAATCTCTGAAAACAGTCCCCAAAACAGTAGCCTAATAGACCTGAAACAGTAACCAGAAAATACCCTCAAAACAGTAGAGAAACGGAGTGAAAACAACAACCCGAGCAGTGAAACCGCGAGGAAAATCATTGGATTAGTGAACCAAAAAAGTTGCGGAGTATCAATCCTTCCGACGGCCGTGTAATGCGCTTTCGAGGAACGACAAAAGAGGTTAGACCTGAGGGCACCCTTTTTACTTATCTTCTTTATTTTTGTTTATTTATCTTGATATATAATTGCATGAGAGTCGTTTGAGGCATGATGTGATTGTTGGATGAGCGGGATATGTGTTCCCTTTTGTGGTATATCGGATGGAAACCCGGACATAAATTCCATAGCCGATTCCGAATGGACGGTAGTATGGTCTGCACTCGGGATACAATGCCACGTACCACTTAAGATACACATATCTCATCTCATCCAAATTTGTATTTGAGCATGTTATAGTCTTTAGGTTATTCGTTTATTATTTAAAGCATGGTATAATTTAGTTGTTATTTATTTGTTAAAGCATATTTAGGTTGTTCCTTATGCATATTATTAGTTTATGATGTGTTAGGATAATGATTTATACATGTTGCTTTAATGATTCAATATGCTCGTTGTGTTACATTGCGTGGAATTATTTGGATGAAAGCATGTTAGATCTAAGTACCCTTGAGCATGATTATTGAGTACACTTGGTTAGTTCATTGCACAAATTATATCATCACAAGTGACATAAGTAAGGGACCATTCCGAACCTAACGGTTTGAGGTCTTCCCTTGCGAGGGGTGAGTGCGACCTTAAATCTTTGTCCCGGTTCACACCGGGTGGCGACTCCATGTTATTTCGTACTTCCCAACTAGACCACGAGCCTAGACCAGCGTCGCCCAGGATCTGTTGTCTACAGCTCTATTTTTCTTTAATTACTTCAAATTTTTATATGGTAGATTCATCATGTTCTAACTCACTTTAGTAGTTTGATCTTTATGGTTGGGTAGTGTAAGGAAGAATCTTATTTGTGAAATTAAGGTTGTTTGATCTATTGGGCGTACAAATATTAAAGACTCAGTTGTTTGATAGGAATATTATCGCTTGGAATCACGTCAGTGAGAGTAGTATGGGGTCTAGTGATACCCATTTGGAGATGTATGTGTTGGGGTCAGGCACAGTTCGGGCGAGATCGTAACTTTAAATTTTTTTAAACTTATCGAATAAATATTCAATATCCAATATGAATAATTTATTCATATTTCACCTAAACATATTATTCGATATCAAATAACGACATAATTAATTTAGATAACATCGCAAAACATTTACGAAAATATTTTTCCGTAAAATAGTATAAAATATGTTTTTGACCGAACCGACCAACCAATGCACACATGGGCTGCCTAGGTCAGCTCCAATAGTACTTGGGCAGTTTATGGGCTGCCCGAACAGTGACCAATTTACTGTTTGGACAGCCATCACTCGGTAAGCCCGAAACTCACCCGGTAACGTCATTTTACACCATTTTCGTATATTTTCAGTCCGAAACAATTTCTGGTAATTATTCTAATGCCCAATACACATCCAATAAATTTAAATAATATATTTTGCATCACCAAATTTCCAGAATTTCTAGATCTGATATGGATACAAAAATATTCATTTTTCATGCTTTAAATCCAATTTTCTCAACATTAATCATATTAATATTAACACCAATCAAAGTCTCCACTAACGAAGAGCTCAAGAAAAATTCTAGGAGTTACAAGAGTGGTCATAACACTCTATAATGGCAACCAAGTCATCAAATGACCAAAAGTGTGCTTGTTAACCATTAACAAACTTACTTTAATTATCATACATGCATATATGCTTTTATCAAACTTTCAAGAATCTCAACACAAAATCAAGAGAGTGAAAAACAAAACTTACAACATATGTTGAGCTAAGAAATCATAGGAACAATTTCCAATTCAAAGAAATGAAGAAATTACCTTTGAGTTCATGTTTTCTTTGAAATTTTCCTTTAGCCTTTTGCTTTTTCTCTCAACTCTCTAACTTTTGTATTCTTGAAATGCTTAACTTGATTTTGTAAAAGAGAAATGAAACCCTTTTATACTTCCCTCATGTGGCCGAATTTTTCAAGAAAATAAGGAAAATATATTTTCTATTTTTTCAAACAAAATAAAGAAATCAAATCCAATTTGATAACATTTTATTTAAATGTAAAAGTCAAACATTTACACTTTAATCATTTTCAAATTTAAATATCAACTTAGATATTTTATATTTCAATCACTTTAATTATTTAACAATGAAATAATTACTTAAATACAAATATCTAAATATATGAATTTTATTTACTTTAAATAATCCAAAAATATATATGAATGATATATGTCAAATATCTCATTTGATAATTAATTAATGTATATTTAATAAAATTATATATTAAATATAAATACACAATAATTAGGAAATGATCGAAATGCCCCTTATGCATGTATTTTTTGTTTAACCGTTAAATAATTCAAATTAACTTATTTAATCCGATAAAGTATTTAATCTGTATTATTCATAACGCGTTGTCCAAGTGCTCAACAAGTACACTTTATATTGTGGGACTCTCTAAGTTCAGGTTTATCCGTCATGGAATCAAATTTCATGTCCATAATTTACCCACTCGTAAATTATGACGACCACAAATAATCTCGCTAAACTATGCAAGTCGAGGTCATTGCATACGTATAATCCCTCCGTCACAAGCTATCAATATTATATCAGGGATATAGATAGGAACGTCGAATCCCTTAGGTATAATATAGCCAACTTATAAATTTACGATCTCTAAATAACACTCAAAACTCGCTTCCGAAGTATACCACAGCCATGGATTTACTAGATCACAAATACGTATATGATACCTATGCCCTGTGCACATGACTGACAGATTCTATCTAATTCTCACAAGATATCATGAGTATGGGTCCACACCCAATGAACATGCAGAGTTCTAATCTATATAGATCGGTGACGTGACTATCATCATAGTGTGGAGGATGTCTCATATATCTACATTGGTGTCGCAAGTCAAAGGACCACTATGCTACTGGACTCGAGAAGATTCCTATTGACGTTGGTGTACTATATATTAGGAAATCTTCGATGAGCCGTTCACTATTTATCAAATAAACACTTACATGTCTATATGAGTCTCCATACTCATGGTTCATTGGGACAAACCATCAGACCGAGTCTCGATATACGACATGTATTAGTCTCAACAGATTTTACTAACCGACCCGTGTTAGTAAATCCTAACTAAGAACTTTATGTGAGAATATACAACTTATAGTGACACTTCCCAATGTCACTTACAAACTACGTTGTAACTACGCACTACGTTGTAAATCCTGGGGCCTTTGTCTAATATATACATATCATTAAATCAGATTTAGTTTCAATCTAATCATAATTAGATCCAATACGTAAATAAAAACAAGAGGTGCAACCATTAATATGTAATATTATGGAAAAATGAATTGTTTGTATTCATGAATCAGACATAAATACGATCCGGATTGGCGCTCGGAGCACCATTCCTAACAGTATGTTGAAATCCTAATAAGGATTAGTTCTTCATCTCCGTCGGCTAACAACGAGAAGGATGTTGAGTGGTCGAGTGGGTCTTCTCCTGAGATAATGACCCTGATGAGTGGTAATTATATCACTATTTTCCACTCATTTAACTTAATATTTTGTATATTTTCTTGAGTTTTGTGAATATTTTGATGTGTTTTGTGTTATTTGTAGATAAATAAAGTTTCAGGACTCTCTGGAGGTGATTTGGGGCCAAAACAGTGAAAAACAGACAAAAGGGCAATTTGGTAATTTTGTGCGTCATGACGCACAAGCCTTCGGCATCGCGACGCCTAACATGCGCCATGAATTGCTAACGTGCGCCGGGGGACACGTGTCAGAATCTGAAAAGTTTGACTTGCTAACGTGCGCCTGCCATGTGTCAACATCACAGCCAATCCTCTAACGTGCGCAGTGCTACATGTCATCATCCTATGGTGCCGACAATCGCCATCGTGACGTGTTGACACGTGTCATCCCGTGTGTCTGACATGTCATCATCCACATCAGCAGCTGACCGAGTCAACTCGCCACGACACCGCCACGTCATCATCAGCCAATCACAACGTGCCACGTGTCGTAATCCTACGGTGCCGACAATCACTATCGCCACATGTCGCCACGTCATCACCACATCACCGCCACATCACTGCCACGTCAGCGTAATTATTGAGTTAATCATCCATATCGCCACGTTATTGGATAAGAATCTCAACGGACCAACCATAAGCTGACACGTGTCGCGTCGCGACGCGGAGACCCATCAACGCCTATAAATTCAGCTCGAGATTTCAGTTTCAGATGTACCTTCCTCTGTGTAAACCTCTGAGCAAATAAGGAGTTTGTATCTAGTTTTCTTTTAATTTCAGTTTTGTAATTAATTTTTATTTATTTTCTATAATAGTAATTTGCTTTCTTTACTTTTTCAGTTTTTACTATTCAGCTATGAGGAGGTAACTTTCATTTGCTAGGGTGAAAGGTAAAACTTTTATTACTGCTATTTAGATTAATCTCCCTTAATTATAATATATTCACTATTTAAAATTTGACATAACAAGGATACCATTATATTGGTCGGTTGGTAATCATTTATAAACTGGTTTTAATTTGACTAAGCATGGATACCGCCTGGTTGATCAGTTGGTAATTTCCGCCTATATGGCTCGTTTATGGACTTAATTTGACTTAATCAGGTTACCGCCTATATGGATGGCTGGTAATATCACACAAGTTAATATATTATATTAAAGGAGATATATAAAATAGTAGTGATAAAAGTAGATCCTCTAGCCCTAGCATTTTCTTTTATTGTAATTTTCTTTATTTATTTTTCAGCATTTTACTTTATGTCTTTTATTTTTAAGTTTTTACTCGCCCTAGTTATGTGTCATAACTAAGTTAGTTATCTAGGGTTATGATGAATTCCAATATCACCGGTTTATAAGAGGTTATTTTATAGTTTGGGTAATTTAAAGGTTTACTTATTAAGTATTAAGCTTAATGCGTCTTGTTAACTGGCCACTAATAAGATTGATCTGGTAAATCTAAAATAAACTTTACAAAGGAATTTTAGGTTTCAGCCTTAGACTTAGTAGCCCACGATCTTCCTTGAGGATAGATAACCCTTTAAAAGATTTCCTTACAAGATAGACATATACCTGTCGGGCGGGGGTAGCCTTAATTGGAACTTAAACTTAATGAATCCAGTTAATTTGGTTGACATAGACATATGGTTCAATTGGGTTAAACTGGGTATTTGCATCTGACCACTTCATAATATCGTGTTACAGGTTAGTAAACCGATAAATTACACAAACATGAAATAACCACTTCATCATTAAAAAGATATTGGAAGAAATCAAAACCCTGGATAGTTTCTTAATATTGAATTTTCCTCAACCTACTTTTGCGCAATTTTATTCACTTATTTTTAAATTTAAAATCATCACCATTTCAAATCAATCAATCAATCTTTTAGATACTAGTAATCATTTGGCCTCATAAAAATTAATAGCTTAGGTTTGAAGTCCTCGTGGGATCGATACTTTTTATACTACTTGAACGATACGTGCGCTTGCGTTATATGCGTGTGATTTCACACCGGTCAAGTTTGACTTGCTAACGTGCGTCTGCCACGTGTCAACATCACAGCCAATCCACTAACGTGCGCCGTGCCACGTGTCATCATCCTATGGTGCCGACAATCACCATCGCCACGTGTTGACATGTCTCACCCCGCGTGTCTGACACATCATCATCCACATCAGCAGCTGACCGAGTCAAGTCACCACGTCATCATCAGACAATCACAATACGCCACGTGTTGCAATCCTATGGTGCCGACAATCACTATTGCCATGTCATCACCACGTCACCGCCACGTCAGTGCAATTATTGAGTTAATCATCCATATCGCCACGTCATTAGATAAGAATCTCGGCGGACCAACCAGAAGATGACACGTGTCGCGTCGTAATGCATGAAGCTTGCGCGTCGCGACACGGAGACCCCATCAACGCCTATAAATTCAACTCGAGATTTCAGTTTCAGATGTACCTTCCTATCTGTAATCCTCTGAGTAAATAAGGAGTTTGTATCTAGTTTTCTTTTAATTTCAGTTTTGTAATTAATTTTTATTTACTTTCTGTAATAGTAATTTGCTTTCTTTACTTTTTCAGTTTTTACTATTCAGTTATGAGGAGGTAACTTTCCTTTGCTAGGGTGAAGGGTAAAACTCTTATTACTTCTATTTAGATTAATCTCCCTTAATTATAATATATTCATTATTTAAAATTTGACTTAACAAGGATACCGCTATATTGGTCGGTTGGTAATCATTTATAAACTGGTTTTAATCTGACTAAGCATGGATACCACCTGGTTGGTCGGTTGGTAATTTCCGCCAATATGGCTGGTTTATGGACTTAATTTGACTTAATCAGGTTACCGCATATATGGCTGGTTGGTAATATCACACAAGTTAATACATTATATTAAGGGAGATATCTAAAATAGTAGTGATAAAAGTAGATCCTCTAGCCCTAGCATTTTCTTTTATTGTAATTTTCTTTATTTACTTTTCAGCATTTTACTTTATGTCTTTTATTTTTAAGTTTTTACTCGTCCTAGTTATGTGTCATAACTAAGTTAGTTATCTAGGGTTGTGATGAATTCCAATATCACCGGTTTATAAGGGGTTATTTTATAGTTTGGGTAATTTAAAGGTTTACTTATTAAGTCTTAAGCTTAATGCGTCTTGTTAACTGGCCACTAATAAGATTGATATGGTAAATCTAAAATAAACTTGACAAAGGAATTTTAAGTTTCAGCCTTAGACTTAGTAGCCCATGATCTTCCTTGAGGATAGATAACCCTTTCATAGATTTCCTTACAGGATAGACATATACTTGTCGGGCGGGGTAGCCATAATTGGAACTTAAACTTAATGAATCCATGTAATTTGGTTGATATAGACATATGGTTCAATTGGGTTAAACTGGGTATTTGCATCTGACCATCGACATATGCTTTTTCATAATTTCATGTTCCAGGTTAGTAAACCGATATATTACACAAACATGAAATAACTACTTTATCTTTAAAAAGATATTGGAAGAAATCACAACCCTGGATAGTTTTTTAATATTGAATTTTCCTCAACCTACTTTTGCGCAATTTTATTCACTTATTTTTAAATTTAAAATCAACATCATTTCAAATCAATCAATCAATCTTTTAGATACTAGTAATCATTTGGCCTAATAAAAATTAATAGATTAGGTTTGAAGTCCTCTTGGGATCGATATTTTTTATACTACTTGAACAATACGTGCGCTTGCGTTATACTCGTGTGATTTCGCACCGGTCAGACCCTAGTAGAGGAGTTGATTGGGGCTCCTAGTACTAGCGAGCCGATAAATATCCTCATGAAGAACCCAACAAGTAGAATGACTGAACAAATATGAGGGAGATGAATCTGAAGTATAGGTTCTCAAAATCCATTGAGGTTAGATTGACTTCTTTTTCCAAGAGGATTGACTACAAAATCCCAAGGTGGATTGGCTTCTATGAAAGGCCATTTGAAGATGGGTTTTGATTCCCAGTGTTAAGGTTAGCTTGGGAGGTGTTGGACCACTATGAGATAGCTCATTCACAGTTAATGCTCAATACTTGGAGAGTATTGATGTCAGTTGAATGCATGACGTATGAGTTAGGGATCAATTTTAGGGTCAGAGATCCGCTTTACACCTACTACTTGAAGGAGCATCTGACGGAGAAGGGAAGATACCATTTGTTTCTTTATTAGAAGAGGGAACATTTGGTGCTGGGACTTCCGACGAAGGATCAAGGCGACTGGCGTAAATATTATTTTTTCGTGAGGGGAGACCTAGTTTTTGGGTCGGCTGGCGTTGATTGAATCCTTGAATTCTGGAATCTTTCGAGTGAGCGTTTTTCTCCATAATTTCTTTTATCCATTATCCTTAATTGGGGCTTATTTCTCCCATTTTGCAAGTACGTCGCGTAATCGAGCATTCGATACTACTAGTAGCATCGTCTCGAACACCAAGACTATCCTAGGTATGCCTACCCTTAGAAGGAATTGTAGGTTTGTCCTGGAAGAACATTGGTTAAGACTCACACCTTTTTGGGAAAAAGTATTTGATAACAAAGTTACTCTATTGGCTCTTCGTAGACTCATTTTGGTCGTTATAGTGGGCACTTAGTCGTGTCAGCTTTTGTTCAGAAGACTCATATTTTTAAAGCTACTAACGCCTGATGAAATTTTTTACGCATCAAAAATGATGTATGGTCGGTTCAGAATCCCTACCATTTATGAGATGATGGCCAAGAAAAAGAGTAAAAAGGCCAATGGCAAGATAGTGGAGGAGGTATCCAAACCTTCTAAATCGAAGGAGGTCGTTTCAGTGGAAGTTGGGACCGAAGTAGATATGAAATAGTCTATTGGGGCTGCTCTATCATCTAAAAAAAGAAAGGCCTGATAGACCCAAATGAAGACATAAGGAACGTGGTGATCAAGATCTCATGAGGAACGACTATCATCTTTGACCTATTCAGCTTTTCTAAATTTTTAGACGAACTGCTCCTCGAAGAAGATGAAGGTAGGCTAGCCAACTTGGGCTCTCTCGAGGCGTCGAAGAGAGGAACAACTCTTATTTATGAGGTAATAGCTTGTTTTTTTTTTTAAATGTGAGCTTAGCTTTTACATGTCGTTTAAGCACTTCATCACTAATTTATTTTCGATCATGCAGACTCTGACGTGCAATCTTTTCTAGCAGAAGGTCTTGGAGGCAAACTAGAGAAGGATTAAGGACTTGGAGAAGTCCAACACATCGGTGAGGAAAGAGAATGCTGAGCTGAGGGTGTCAATAGAGGCAATTAAAAAAAAGATGAAGAAGGCTAAGAGTGATGCCAGAGGACCCTAGACGACCTTTAAACTTAAGACAGAGATGATGTCAGTTGAAGTGGATGCACATAAGGAGATTTTGGAGGCCTTGAAGGGGGAGAAGGCCGATTTGATTGACCAATTGGAGGGGGTGGCTTTTAAATCTATGGTGAAGGTAAAAAATTAACCTGATGAAGCAGTGTTTGTAGGGAAGTAAGGTGATTGGACCCCGAAGAAGTGGATTGAGCTATATGAGAAGGGTGATGCTGGTCTCTCTCTCTCTCTCTCTTCAGATGAAAATGATGGTTATGAGGATGCTTCTAGGAATGGTGAGAAGATTGCCAAGGCTGGATGGGGTGTTCCTATGAGTGGTGAGGAGGCCGTTGGGGGTGCTGGAAATGATTTTGGAGGGGAAGTTATGGAGACCAATGCAGGGTCTGGCCAGATAGAAAGAGAATATCCAACCTCAAAGGTCGATCCAATTATTGGCGTTCTTGATATCCCAGCTGTTGATGTCTCTACTACTGAAGTATCAGACATTACTGAAGACTAACTTTCTCTTTTGTACATAACTCTAGTTATACTTAGTTTATTTTGTTGTAACTTTAGATGATTTTTAGGCTTGTAATGAAAACTTTCGAAAGATGAATATAAACGTATTTTGAACTTTATTTACTTTTGCCTAGTGAATGCCTCTTTACATAAGTTTTTTGCCATTTGTAGGTTTGATGTTGACTTGGGACAACTGCTTAGATAAGGACCGAGTCTTTACTGCTTGAACCCGATGTCGACTCAAGCTTAGGTTTGAAAGAAGGTTAAGTTTTGGTTTGTCGGCTCTTTGAATTTGGGCTTCAGTGAAGCCCAAGCGGTTTTCGACTCAAAATTTAGGCATGGGGGAAGCTTTAGACATATATGACATCTAACTTTTTGTTGTTTAACTGTTGTAAAAGACACGTGTAATTGAAAAACTTTATTATATCGGGGTAGTTGTCCCCAATTCTTGAGCCTGATGACAATTAGAAAAGAAAATTCTAAGCAAAAAAACCTACAGGGTTGTCTCACTGTCACCTAGTCAGAGAGTAGTCACTTTCGAGTGGCTAGTCAGTGACTCTTAGTTCGTTAGGTCTACCGTAGTATCGCTTGAGATGCACTGCATTCCAACTGTTTTGAGTAAGCTTCCTAGACTTTGGTGTTAAATTATATGCTCATTGTCACTCGACCTTCTCAATGATGCATGCGTCTTCCCACATGGGCCTAGGCTTTCTATCTCCAACCTTTTTGGTGTCCTGAAAGACTTTGCATAGGACCCAGTCTCATTCTTAGAAAGTTCGACACCTGACATTCTTGTTGGTGTGCTTGGCCATCCTTTGCTGTTGGCCAACGAGTCGTACCAAGGCTCGTTCTGTTAACTTGTCAATGGTGTCGAGGCTCTGATTCATGAGCTACTTGTTGGATTCTTCTTCAAGCCACTGGTAGCATGAGAATGTGATGTTTCCTTCGGTAGGAATGACTGCCTCAGTTTCGAAGGCCAATGAGAATAGAGTCTCTCCAGTCGACGAATGAACAGTTGTTCGATAAGACTAGAGTACCCTAGAGAGCTTGTCTGCCCACGTTTCCTTAGCTTTCTCCAGTCGCTTATTTAAAATTTTAATAATGGTCTTGTTGGAAGAATCGACTTGTCCGTTAGCTTGGGGAAAACGTGGAGTCGAGAAGCTAAGCTTGATTCCCCAATTCCTATAGAAGTCTTGGAAGCGACGACTGATAAACTTGGAGCCATTGTTTGTGACTATCTCCCTCGGCATCCCGAACCAACATATAATTTTCCTATAAATGAATGTTTTGATTTTTCGGTCTCGTATCCTGGTGAATGCCTCAGGTTCGATCCACTTGGGTAGTAGTCGGTGAATGCTAGCATATAGACTCGTTTGCCCGGGGCCGTTGGAAGCTTACCGACAATGTTCATGCCCCACTTCATGAATGACCATGGAGAAATGATGGGGTACAACTTCTTTGGCGGCAAGTGGGAGATTGAAATGAACCTTTGATATTTTTCGCATCGACAAGCGAAGTCTGTTGAGTTGGCACACCTGTTGGGCCAGTAGTATCTTACCGCGTGGGCTCGACACCTTAAGATTCTTCCTCTAGAGTTCTTTCCACACTCTCATTCATACAACTCAGCTAGCACGTATTGGGCCTCCTCGGGAGTAACTGATGAGTGGTAATTATATCACTATTTCCCACTTATTTAACCTAATATTTTGTATAGTTTCTCAGGTTTTATGAACGTTTTGATGAGTTTTTATTTATTTTACAGATAAAAATAATATTGGGACTTAATGGAATCACCTCGGGGCTAAAATGATGAAATCCGGAGGAAAAAAGGTGAAAATTTACTGTACGCGTCACGAAGTGCAGTCCTAAATTTCAGTTTTGCGCAAGTTTGGTATTTTGACCATAACGTTTTCATCCGATATCCGATGGAGCTGATTCAAGATGCAGATTAAAGAAGACTCAAAGATCTACAACTTTTAAATTTTAAATAATTTTGAATTCTGAATTTTGCAAGACCGAAATGAACGAATAATCCAATAAGTTTTGTGTAATTACTAAAGTCATTATCAAAAAATAAAAAAATGGAAAATGACAATTTACAATTGTCAAACTTCCACAAAACATGCTTGCATGTTTGGTGGAGTGTTTTGTGGAGTGTCTTGTGGCATGTTTGGTGGAGTGTTTGGTGGAGGATTTTGTGGAGTGTTTGGTGGAGTGTTTGGTGGAGCAATTGGTGGAAGCCTTTAGATTTTCCTATAAATACCAAGCCATTTCATTTGTAATTTTCATGATTTCCTTAGGTTTTTGTAAGGAATTTAAGGATTGTATCTTGTTTTTATTTATTTTCAGTATTTAATTTATGTATTTTTATTTTCAGTAATAGTAGTAGTTTATTTTCTTTAATTTACATTTATGTTTTGTAGTTAATTTTTCGCTGGGGGAATGGTGAAGTTTTTATTATTTTAGTTTAGATTAATCTCCCTTAATTATAATATGGAATTTATAATTTAACATAAAAGGTTATACCGCCTTAATGGCTGGTTTTATTTATTTGACATAATGTGACACCGCCTATATGGCCGGTCTTTATGTGACAGATGATTACCGCCTATATGGCTGGTTTATGGACAAATAATGATACTACTTTTATGGTGGTCGGACTTAATTAAAATCTGACTTAATGAGGATACCGCCTATATGGCTGGTTGGTAATATCACTAATAAATTCTATATTATAGTAAGGGAGATTTCTAAATTAGAAATAGTAAAGGTGGATCCCAAACCCCCAACATTTTATTTTTATTCTAGGGAAGTGATGAAACACAATATCCACACACTTAATAATTCATTTTCTTTTTATGGGCAATTCTTTAGTTTGTTTATTGAGTCTTAAGATTAATGCTTCTTGTTAATTGGCCATTAATAAGATTGATTTGGCAAACTTAAAATGAACTTGTCGAAGCCCACGATCTTCCTTGAGGATAGATAACCCTTTAATAGATTTCCTTACAGGATACACATATACCTGTCGGGCGGGGGTAGCCACTTTTGGAACTTGAACTTAATAAATTCAGGTAACTTGGTTAACATAGACATATGATTAATTGAGTTATTTGGGTATTTGCGTCTGACCATCGACAAAGGCTTTTGCATATCTTCGTGTTCCAGGTTAGCAAACTGACTTATTACATATATATATAAGAGAATCAATTCATCTTCAGGATAATATTGTGTGGAATCACAACCCTAGATCTTTGTGTCTTTTATTTATTTTATTTAAGGAAATCCACATTCAACCAACCAAAAGCAATCATTATCTTCTCACTTAATTAGATATTTGTAAATAAATAGTATCAATAATTAATAACAACAATATGAATTAAGTCATCGTGGGATCAATATTTTTATAATACTTGAACGATACGTGCGCTTGCGTTATACGCGTGTGATTACGCTGGTCAAGTTTTTGGCGCCGTTGCCGGGTGACTTATTTTTCTTGAGTTATTTATTTTGAAGATATCTAATTTACTTGTGTATAATTTTATTTTTATCTGTAATTTTTATTTTCTTCCTTTATTTTTCAGGTGGTTGACATGGATCTTCGTTGGGAGATTGTAAGATTACAAGCTTTACTAGAAAAAGATACACCCCAATTCAGAGAGCAACAATCCGGTTTTATGAGGCTTGTTGTCCAGCCCAACAACTATCACTGGATGCTAGAACCAAGCAATACTACATTTGCTCATCAGAACGCAATGGGGAGATGTGTGATATGCGATGGTAACCACCCGAGCGATCAATGCGTATATCTTTCAGAGTGGCATAATTATCAGAATCAATCAAGGTACGAAGAGCCAACATATTTCACAGAACCACATTTTCCATCTTATTCACCATCCATCTAAGATCTTCATCAAGAACCAGAACCATCAGAGGAAGATCAGATGATTGACATGCTCAATGATTGGTTTAAGACACAAGACAAAAAGTTGGATACAATGATTGAAACATACCAGAATCAATTCGAAAGTATTCAAAGACAATCGGCATCCATTCAGAGACTGACAGATCAAATCAGACAATTAACAGAAAACCAGAGATACATACCTCAAGAAGCAGATGAAACTGACAAAGCCTTCGAGTACCAAGCATTTCACAATGACACCTTGACAGAAGAAGAGACTGAGCAGTATCAAGTAGCAAAGGTATCAGTTCAGGAGCCCAAACCAACAAAGTCTCTGTTTGATTTTTATTATTCAGATTCTGATGAGGATGAAGAAGCTGAGCTGTTAGTACCAACTACACCAACAAATGAGGATGGAATTATATATACTCACAATGAAGATCTTGGAGCGTCCATTGCATAAATGTTTGAAGAAAATCTAACTGAGCCAGTCATATCAGAGGATGAAGACCTAAAATCTTACATCTCTTTACATCCTCAGGTTGACACTTATGGAGCAGGCATTTCACAGATGACAGATGAAGAATTGAATGCAGAAATCCTAAAATATATCTGTGAAGAAAAGGTAGAGCAAGAAGCAGAGCAAATGGAGGAGCAAATGTCTGACCTTATTGAAGATCCAGTGAATTCAGGCGAAACATCATTTTTTTGGGGAGTACAAATCAAGATATCGCCCAGAAGCTTGACAGAATGGAACTCCCATTCCAAGTCAAGCACCATACGAGACCTTCTGATTTTCTTTCTTTCTTTTCAGGAACCACTGGAGCAACAAAGATAAAAAAAGGTGGCACGAGTACTGAATGAGACAAAATTCTTTTTACCACCTTATCGTTGGAAGAGACCATTCAAAAGCAACGCTCATGAGATTGTCTTAAATCAGACATCAAAAATGACGCTGAAACCTCATTGACGGATGGATTTCAGTCACGTCTGGCTAAAGATAAAAAATTTAGCGCTAGCAGGGAGGCAACCCATGCAATTTGTTGTAATTTCTGTTTTCATATTTTGTATATACATGTTGTAGAGTTTTTAATTTTGTGTGTTAGTTTTTCAGGGAAAGGCATAAACAGAGCATTTGAGGCAAAACAAGATAGAATGAATAGTGTTTGGCAATCACAAAGATGAGAGCTAATTCATTAGAGATGCCTGAGTAATGAATGAATTCTTGAGACACATCCTAATGAATTTATACCAAGCGAGTGGCGTATTGCGTACACAATTCCGTTGCCTTAATTATTGCTTTGATTTGCTTTTCTTTTGTAATTATCTTTATTTTCTCAGACAATATCCAGACTTTTTGACCTTTTATGATTTCTTTTGTTGTTTAGCTAACAATCGTCTTTTGGAAGATACTAGTGCTATTATTACTCACCCTTTTTCAGGTTTTATAAATTCAGCCCGTCATTGCACTTTTGAAGGAATCCAGAACTGAGAAAGAAATACATAAAAAAAATGGAAGCTACTTCACGAAGACGAGTTGAAAACATCTGTGTGTTTTGCGGTACTAGTGTTGGTACTAAGCCGCAATACGTAGAAGCAGCACAAGAATTGGGTCGAGTTATTGCTGAGAAGAATATGCACTTAGTATATTGCGGGGGCAATCTTGGACTAATGGGGATCGTTTCAAAAGCTATACAGGAAAGAGGCAGTCCAGTTTTGGGAATCACCCCAAAACCTTTGGTAGAGGCGAATCTGATATGATCATCAAACGGAGAGGAACTTATTGTGCCAGGGATGTCTGAACGACTGGTGGAAATGATCAACCGTGCTGATGCTTTTATTGCTTTGCCAGGAGGCTTGGGCACATTGGAGGAAATTTTTATAGTGCTATCTTGGGCGAACTTGAACATACACCAGAAACCGATTGGGTTGTTTAACGTTGATGGATTTTATGATTTGTTTTATGTGTTTCTTGATGACGCCCGGAGAAATGGGTTCGTGACAAAACCTTTAAAAGAACTCCACTTCACTGCCAGAACTGCCAAGGATTTACTTGACCAAATCAAAACCTTTGAACCAGAATTGACCCTGTCCTTTCCAAGATAAAATGGTCTGAAGACGATCGTGGTAAGAAGCGTAAGATAAATCTGGATCTTAACCTGTAATTTTCTTTTTAGACGTAGCATTTCAGCTAACCAGGTACGATTTTCTAAACTTTTCTTCTACTTTTTAAGACATTGGGGACAATGTCTTATTTAGGTTTGGGGGAGGGGAATAGTTATTTAGTATATTGTTTTTATTGTTTTATTTTTGTTTTTGGTGTAAATTTTTTTGAAAAAAGCCAAAAAGTTTGAAAAATTTCCAAAAATTACAAAAATAATTTTTTTTAATGTTTTTTAATTTGATTAATAAGGTGAAATTGGTGTGAGATAGCTGTGTAAGGAATTTCCACTCCTGAGACGTATCTCAACCTATTTCGGAACAAGTTAATTTTTGTTTATTTCATTTTAAATTATTTAATTTGTAAATTCTCCATAAAACTGACAAAAATGAATCTTCATATGCGCAGTTGACAGGTATTATCAACATGCATGGTAACATACGGCCATGAGTTTGAATTGAAAAGTTTGTAATATTCAGTGCTCTAGTTTAATTGGAGGAAGCATCTAAAAAAGTGATGGAATATGCAAAAAAAATAAAATACATCTGAGATCTGAGTTATTAAGTCCGTAGGGGTGTTTTAACACATAGTTCCCTAAAACCAATTGGTTTGGGAGCCACTGGCCCAAAGCTCGCTACATGGATCAAAGATGTTAGAAATATATATATATATATATATATATATATATATATCTGAAGTCTGAATAATTAAGTCAGTAGGGGTGTCTTAACACCTGGTGCCCTTGTAGGCACTGCATTTTTGCATGTAAGTCCCTATGATGAGTCTCATTTAGAGGCACTACCTTTTAAGTCACGGAAGTCGCTGGAAACGGACGTCGGAAGGGAAAAGTCAGAATCAGTATTTTGTTGGATTTTATTCGCTTGTTTAGCTTCAGGTTCGCTTGTTGGACCTCTGTTTTAAAACACATTCTTAGCCCAAATCCCCGCAAGACACACACCAAGCCCATCTCACCCAATCCCAATCCAACAAATTAAATTAAAACCAATTAAATTGAAATTAAATTAATTTAAAATCAAATTAAATCTCATTCCAAAATTAAATAAATTACCTTCCTAATTACCAAAGATTTAAATTCAATTAAATAATTCACTCACCAAATTTAAATATATTCCCCCACCAAAATACAATTATCCTTTCTTTTTTTTTTTAAAAAAAAACTAATTAAATCGATCCCTAATTTACTTGATTCGTTTCCTTTCAAAACCTATACCAAACCCTAACCCAAGCATGCAGTACTATAAAAATAAGACAAAACCCTAAACTCCCATCTCTGATCCCCACGACACAAACAAGAAAAAGAAAAAATAAACCCTAATAGTACCTCTGCTCTCTCTCATCATCTCTCATCCTTCACGTAACACAGAAGCCCTAACTCTCTCTCCTCTTGGTAAAAAACCCTTCTCCAACCTCCTCTCGCCCCACGGCCCTCTCTCTCGGCATCATCTCCCTTAAGCCACAAGCTCTCACTCATCGGCAAACAATACCATTCTCAGCAGCCAACTGCTGAGCCAACAAACTACCAGCCCCGCACACACGAAATCCCTACAAATCCAAAACGCACAAACCATAAAATCTAACCCACAATAAGACTCACGTCCCTTTGTACTTTCAACGCACGCACACACTGCGAAGATAAGCCCCCTAACTGCAGCCACACACGTCCCTCACTTTACATTATCTCTACGCACAACCGCCTATCAAACTGAGCAGGCCACACACTCAGCTCACACTAACACCTAAAGCACAGAAAACTGTCCTCATTGCCGTCCAACAACAGCCCTAAAACTCACCTCCATTATCGCACCACACCATCACCGAAACCCTTCACTGTCGTGTAATCCCTTCACTGCACTGCCCTTCACTGCCGCACAATACACTCACAACACACCCCTCACTGCACACATATTCCTTCACTGAACACCCCCGCAAATCGTCCAACTGCACGCACAAAACGCTCACTGCACAGCCCCAAAACACCCGCAAAAACCCCCTTTACTGCACGCATAAATCACCACTGTCCAGTCCCAAAATAGCCCCTTAACTACCGTGAAAATAACCCTTAAACTGCCCAGTCCACCACTGCAAACTGCATCAACAACAGCCCCTAAACTGCCAGTTCACCGCCACAAACTGCATAAAAAACAACAGTAAAACGGAGTAAAAACAGCAGCCCAAACAGCGAAACAGCAAAATGAAACGTTGAACCAGTGAACCAGAGGAATTGAGGAGCATAAACCCTTCCGAAAACCGCATACCACACTTCTGAGAGACGATTTAAGAGGTTCGACATGAGGGCACCTCCTTTATTTATTATCCTTTATTTTCATTTATTTTAGTACTTTATTTCATATAAGTGTTGTGGATTGGTGCATGATGTGATTTCCGGATGAACAGAATTTAAGTTCTCTCTTGTGGTATATCGGATGGAAACCCGGACGTAAATTCCGTAGCCGAATCCGAATGGACGGTATTGCGGTTTGCACTTGGGATACAATGCCACGTACCACTTGAGAGATTCACATGTTTCGTTTCATCCAACCTTGCGTTTTAAGCATGATTTAGTCATTAGTATGTTATTTATTTTTAAGCATGATTTAGTCGTTAGTATGTCATTACTTTCTGCATGTTACTTATTTATGCATGGTAATGTAATGCGCATGGGCTAACTAGGGTGGATTAAAGGTCCTCTATTCGAGGGAAATGCCTGAAGGCTACCTTTACCACGATGTTTTGCCGCGCCTTTTATTATGTCATTTACCCTTTGCATATCATTGCTTTATTTACGCATGCATTGCATTCTAGTGCGCATGGGCTAACTAGGGTGGATTAAAGGTCCTCTATTCGAGGGAAATGCCTAAAGGCTACCTTTACCACGATGTTTTGCCGCGCCGGATGAGGTACACTCGATTGAACGTGAAATGTGTTCAATCGGGCATACAAGGTCCCATATTATTTATTTGTTTATTCATGTATTGATAATTTAATGCGCATGGGCTAACTAGGGTGGATTAAAGGTCCTCTATTCGAGGGAAATGCCTATAGGCTACCTTTACCACGATGTTTTGCCGCGCCGGACGAAGTGCACTCGATTAAATGTGAAATGTGTTCAATCGGGCACACGAGGTCCTACATTGTGTATTTGTTTATCCATGCATGTGTCTGTGTCGTTTCAAATGCCATTTTGGTAATCTCGTTCGAACGCGTTTCTGAACGCTACACGAACGTATGCATTCTGTCTCAGTCCGTTCGAACGCGTTTACGAATGCTACTCGAACACGCATGCGTTTTGTTTTATCATGCATAAGGTCTTATCCCGTTGGAACGTGTTCTCGAACGCTATACAAACGCGAACATTGTGTTCACCGTTCGAACGCGTTTTCAAACGCTACACGAACGCACACACAGTGCACATACTTATTTTCATCACATTTCATGCATGCTTGCTTCTTTGATAATTTCTTTTGCACCATATGATTAGTCACATCATTTCGTTGTTTACCCTTAGGAAATTATCATCCATTTATATTTCCGTATTTATTTATTCGATATGCTCATGAGATTGTGTTCTCGCTTTTATTATTAATGCCTTTATAGTTGTTATTAGTTACATTATTGCACTTTATTGTTTAATACGTTCATGAATTATGTATTTTGCCTTCAGTTTTTCATTTACGATTATGGGTGTGCAAACTTGCATGTTGCTTAAATTATCTGGTATGTGTTGCATGAGATTTGGTTGTACTATTGCATAAATCCTTTCATTACAAGTGGCATAGGTAATGGACCATTCCGAACCCAACGGTTTGAGGTCTTCCCTTGCGAGGGGTGAGTGTGGCCTTAAATCATTTTCTTGGTTCACACCGGGTGGCGAATCCATTTTTAGTTCTCCGGTTTAGTCCCCTGCGGGCTACTCCGTACTCCTAACCAGGCCGCGAGCCTGGAACAGCGTCGCCGATTTCTGTGTCCTACAGTCTGGCGACTCCAATGGGGATATAGAATTGGCCCCGAAATAATGCCTTTTAATGTTTGTGATTTTTGTTTTAGTTAACTGTGTCTACGGTGGGTTGAAGGGGTTTAATCAAAGGCACTATTAGAGCTAGGTAATGGTTTGGTGTCTTCCTTCATTCACTACCTTTCTATAAGGAAAAGCTGTGAAGGCACCTTGATAATCACTTACTCGAAGCTTACTGTGATGGACTAATTTGGAGGACTTGTTTTTTATTCCTGTCACCAAGGCGATAAGAGCCTAAGAGGCTTGGGTATTTAAGAGAGTTCGCTCCACCTCCCTCTGGGGAATCTATAATAGGAAATCCATTTGACAGTCAGTCACGCACCATAGCTCGTTGGCACGTACCGTAAGGTATAAAAAAAGGTGCGCGCACTTGGTCGCTCGAACCCTTGAGTGAGGAGTCCTAGTTGTGGGCAATCCTTCGCCGGCGAGAGCCTTTGTCTACACTCCCATGAGCCCACATGAGAACTGTAGTTGTATAATTAATAGAAATTGTCTCTTTATGCTTATGTTTAGGACTATCATCATTTGGATTCAGTTGGACTTTTTGTCAAGAGATATGAACTTGTTGGGCCTCTTATCATTTGAAGTTGTTTAGCCATGTTATCGCAAAAGTGCAAACCTGTTGGGCCTTTCCAACTGGGACAAGTTTGCACCGCGCAATATATGATTGAATGCTTTAAAATGATAATGGGCCGACTTATATATTCCATACATCTCACGCATCTCATGCATACACGTATCATGCTAACCCCTGTGTCTTAGAATCCATCATAGATATCTGTTGGGTTAAAAAAAAAGTTTGTCAAGAAGGGTTTAGCAAACATGGATATCGGGGAAAAGGAAACTGAGAAACAGAAAGCCTTCGACAAACAATGGAAACAGTACTGTCGGTGGAAGTTGAGATACAGTTCATGCGGGTATTAGCAGAAATAGAGTTACCTGAACAAGAATGGACCTCACAGAGATTTGAACAGTTATCACTGCTGGATGAGAAGAGGATGAAGTCCTTACATCACATGCAGATATACCCAAAGAGGTTGGCTCGGGCATTCAACAAGAAGATGCGTCCTACCAAGATCAGAAAGGGTGATCTGGTACTTAAGCAGTCAAAGCCGTCGATGATAAACCCGAGGGGAAAGTTAAGACCCAACTGGGAATGACCCTACATAGTCCAGAAAGTGATGGGAAATGGGGCAATGAGACTGTCAGATTTGGAAGGGAACAAGTTCACCGAGCCGATCAACATGGATAGATTGAAGTAGTATTTTGCCTGAGGGAAAGAAGACCGAGCAGTCACCAAGGGAATTGACAGAAGACCTAACCCAACGGGATAGGAAACTCATTCATGAATACATGCATACACGTAACGTATTTTACATTCATTTTTGTGTTTGTTTTGTTTTGTATTCACAGGTTTCAAAGAAGAAAAAGAGAAAGTGGCAAAGGTAAGCCAATCAGAAGTAGGAACAGTACAGTGTCATCAGTTTTAGGAATGAATCATGGGGTTGAGGCCCACATCAGTCTCAGGAATGAATCAGAATCAGTATCAGTTTCAGGAATGAATCACCGGGTTGAGGCCCGCATCAGTATTAGTCTCAGAAAGGAATCCCAGGGTCGAGGCCCATACCAGTATAAGTTTCAGGAATGGATCCCAGGGGGGCGAATCCCACATTATCAGCGGTTGAAAGGAAGAATTCCGTGGAGTGAGTGAAAAAAAAGAGAAGTCCTTGTTGGTTAGACATATGTCCGGTGATGACATTGTTTGCTGTAGGGAGAAACCTTAGAAACGATAAGTGCGAGATGTGCTCTCATTCGGTATTCTGAATAGTTGATCTCAGCTAGACTCGTGAGCACTTGATCACAAGATCTTAGTGGTGGAAGCCTGAGTAGTCGGCAAGATGACTAGTTGAAGAGATGATGGATCAGTGAATGACCGTTTGCCTAGATGTCCATCATGGTTTACTTATGCTATGATATATGATATGGTTGGAAACAAGGAAAAAGTCTCTCAAAAGAAAAGAAAAAAAAATAGACCGCCTATAACCGATAAGCGTGAAGCTACCCATGGGCGAGTGTTAGGACCACCATGAGGAGAAATGCTACCTTAAAGGGTAGGTGTGTCGAAAAAAAGAGAAAGAGACAAGAGAAAAAAGAAGAAAACTTTATCATGTTGAGTACGAGGAAGTAATCACAGAGTGTGATCAAGACATCTAGGTTGGTTAGACCCACTGATCCGATTCTCCGAGACAAAATCATCGAGTTAGCTTACTTAAGGATTAAGCTGCGAAAGAGCCTTGACACACACACACACTAGGAGTCTAGTTCAGATCACTCATTCAGAAGAGCAGATCTAAGTGCATTAAGTACTTTGAAGGTTCTCTGGTTTTGACGCGAAGCATCCGTTGAGGACGGAAATATATTTAGCTATCAGGATTATCTCGTGAGAGGCGGTACGGTATGTTGGAATGAACCATTACATCTATAATATCAGTTTTGGGGATGAGTCCCAGGGTCGTGGCCCACATCAGTATCAGTTTGGGGGCGAGGCTCACATCAGTATCAGTTTGGGGTCGAGGCCCACATCAGTATCAGTTTGGGGATGACTCCCAGGGTCGAGGCCCACATCCGCATCAGTTTGGGGGTGAGGCCCATATCAATATCAGTTTTAGGGCGAGCCCACATCAATATCAGTTTGGGGATGAGTCCCAGGGTCGTGACCCACATCAGTAGCAGTTTTGAGATGCGTCCCAGGGTCGAGGCCCACACATATCATCAGAAATTTTGGGGATGAGTCTCAGGGTCGAGGCCCACATCAGTATCAGCTTGGGGGCGAGGCCTACATCAGCATCAGTTTAGGGGCGAGGACCACATCCGCAACGGTTTGGGGGTGAGGCCCATATCAGTATCGTTTTAGGGGCGAGCCCACATCAGTATCAGTTTGGGGGCGATGCCCACATCAGTATCAGTCTGTGGGCCGAGGCCCACATCAGTATCAGTTTGGGGATGAGTCCTAGGGTCGAGGCCCACATCAACATCAGTTTTGGGGATGAGTCCCGGGGGGGAGGCCCACATCAGTATCAGTTTGGGGATGAGTTACAGGGTCGTGACCCACATCAGTAGCAGTTTTGGGATGCGTCCCAGGGTTGAGGCCCACACATATTATCAGAAATTTTGGGGATGAGTCACAGGGTCGAGGACCACATCAGTATCAGCTTGGGGGCGAGGCCCACATCAACATCAGTTTAGGGGCGAGGCCCACATCTGCATCAATTTGGGGGCGAGGCCCATATCAGTATCGGTTTGGGGGCGAGCCCACATCCATATCAGTTTGGGGTCGAGACCCATATCAGTATCGGTTTAGGGGCGAGCCCACATCAGTATCCGTTTGGGGGCGAGGCCCATATGAGTATCGGTTTGGGGGCGAGCCCACATCAGTATCAGTTTGAGGGTGAGGCCCACATCAGTATCAGTCTGTGGGCCGAGGCCCACATCAGTATCAGTTTGGGGATGAGTCCCAGGGTCGAGGCCCACATCTGTATCAGTTTGGGGATGAGTCCTAGGGTCGAGGCCCACATCAGCATCAGTTTTGGGGATGAGTCCCGGGGGCGAGGCCCACATCAGCATCAGTTTTGGGGATGAGTCCCAGGGTCGTGACCCACATCATCAATAGCTTTGGGGATACGTCCCAGGGTCGTGACCCACATCATCAGCAGTTTTTGGGATGCGTCCCAAGGTCGTGACCCACATCATCAGCAGTTTTGGGGATGCGTCCCAGGGTCGTGACCCACATCATCATATGTTTTGGGATCCGTCCCAAGGTCGTGACCCACATTGTCAGCGGTATTGGGATGTGTCCCAAGGTCGAGGTCCCGTTGTCGGTTGCAGTTATTGGGATGCGTCCCACGGTCGATGGCCCCATGCATCATCAGTTCCAGTTTTGGGATGCGTCCCAGGGTCGTGACCCACATTGTCAATGTTATCGGGATGCGTCCCAGGATCGAGGCCCCCGTTGTCTGTTGCAGTTTTTGGAATGCGTCCCAGGGTCGTTGCCCCCTGCATCATCAATTTTGGGGATGCATCCCAGGGTCGTGACCCACATTGTAAGCGGTATTGGGATGCGTCCCGGGGTCGATGCCCCCGTTGTCGGTTGCAGTTATCGGGATGCGTCCCAGGGTCATTGGCCCATTACATCATCAGTTTTGGGGATACGTCCTAGTTTTACCTTAAGTAACATTGATTCTGTAATGAACGATTTATTCATAGCCATTATGAATGTTAATCTTTCACTTACAACTCATAATCATATGTTACTATGTATTTTGATAATACCTGTCGAATGAGCATATGAATATAAAATTTAATGAATATTATGGAGAAATCACATAAATGATTCAAAAAGAAATGAACAAAATTAACTTGTTATGAAATACTTTGAGATGCTTCTCAGGAGCGAAAACTCCTTACACTGCCATCTTAGTCAAAAATTTATCATTGGTTTATGTGTAATTTTTTTAATAAAAATAAAAAATAATTTTCTTACACACAAAACAACAACAAAATAAAAACAACTGATTTTTTTATTTACAAAAAAGAAAACACAAAAAATAAAAACTATCTAATCAACTATCCGCCCCCCAATCAAATTGAGACATTGTCCCCAATGTCTGAAAGAAGATGTAGAGTTTGGAAGACATCAACTATTAGTGTGGAAATGATAATTGAATCTACAACACTGCTACTAAAATAAATGTTACATATTAAAACAATGAAAGGAAATAAAAACAGTAACTGATATGTTCTGGTATATGTGATTATGGATCACATCCTCCTCTGATTTTATGTCCAGTAACAGATTGAACGCCTTCTATGGGTTGAGGATATGTTTCCCATCCAATTTTCTTATAAATTGATAAACAAGATATTTTAAAGTCAGATTCCCGAGATTGTCTTTCTTTTTGAAATTATGTATGTAAATTGCGAATCAGTCGATCAAATCCACTAGCATGTGTCTCAAAATTCAATAATATATTATCTAATGACTCCTTAGTCAAGCCATTTCTAATGTATTGAATTTTTTCTTCGCGATTATTAGACATCATTTCTAAAGAACGACAACGAGAGTTGCACGTCCAACGTGTGCATTTATAACAAACACCTAATTTTTTAGCTCTTCGTTTCTTAGCATATGCGTTTTCCTCTAAACCAGGTATGTAAGAGATGAATGAATCAAGAAATTTAAGAACTCATGTTTTAACCATTTCTTTCTTGTAAGGGTTTAACCCTTTTTTGGGTGGTCGATATGTCCTGACATTATCTTTTAAAAATTATTTGCGTGTGCTTTTTAAAATATTAATGCATTATATCTTTTAAAGTCTATCCAATTCCATATTTATGTTTTTCAACACATTTAACAACTTACATTCTTGATCTTGTAAGGGTAGAAGAAATTATCGTAGGGTAAGTTTGCTTATCTCCAAGAAATGTATATTTCAATCCTTCTAGCAAAGTCTTTAATTCCAATTTGGGTGATTCCTCATGTTTTTCTTCTTATAGTATTCCTAGTTCCTAAAAATTTTATTTCTTTCTGTCGTCTTCCTGTACTTGTGTAGAATCAAGTAAAGAAAAATCATTAGAAATATCTGAATCTAATTGTGTACTTGATTCAAGAAAATTAGTTGTACAAATTTCCATAGGGTCAGATAAACTCCCATGAATATGTTCTTCCAAAATTGGTTCAATTAATTCCATGCTCTAATTTTCACTATCCCCATCGTATGGTTGTTTGCACATGTTAAAAACATTAAACTCCAACGTAATATTGCGAAAGAACAATGATTTCATTCCTGCATTTAATTAAAACATTAGCTGTTGTTAAAAATGGACGACTAAGTATTACAAGAATTGGCTTATAACTGTCTACTATAGGTTGTGTTTCTAAGATAATAAAATCTACAAGATATATGAATTTATCGAGTTGTAATAATGCATCTTCCACAATTCCTTTCGGTACCTTGACTGATCTATCGACAAGTAAAAGAGTAGTTGAAGTTGGTTTTAACAGCCTAATTTTAAGTTGTTGGTAAACCGAAAATGAAAACAAATTGACACTAGCTCCAAGATCAAGTAATGCATGTTCAATTTTGTTATTTCTAATAATACATAAAATAGTTGGACAACCAGGGTCTTTGTATTTCAATGCATTATTGGTTGAGAGAATGAAACTTGCCTTTCCACTAGAAAACACTCTTTCTTACCTGATGTCTTTTTTTAACGGGTGCAAAAATCTTTCAAAAATTTGGCATAAGATGGTATCTGTTGGATGACATCTAACAAAGGAATATTGACATTCACCTGTTTGAATATATCATATATCTCTCGGGAATGGTTCAATTTATTTATTTTCAATGCTTGAGGAAACAAAGGTGCATGCGAAAAATCGTTATTGTAATACCCTGGTAACTCCAACGATTACTACATTATAGGAGGCATAATACATGATATAAATCATGTTCAAGCATGTATGTGCTCATGAAATGACTTTTCGATACCACTCCGGCCATTAGTATTTGGACCATAATGTTTTCATACGATCTCTGAGTTTTATGAACTTTATATCTTCAAAAATCTAAGACCGAAACCTACAATTTCGGCGTTGGATATTTTTCCAAATTCGAATCAGAAGCGGGTAAAAACCGTGGGCATTGGACATTTTTCCAAATTCGAACCAGAAACAAGACATGCTTTCTACCTGGGTCTGCTTGCATGGGAGTCGCGACGCGTAATACCTGGCGTCGCGCTGGGTGACAAAGATAGTTTCTTTCCATTTAATATTCATCTTAGGAAGTTGGAGGACACCCTAAAGGGTATACGACATGCATGTACATTCACCATATCTATGATCATGATTAGTTTCTCAGTTAAGTATGCTAACCATACTCGGATATAGGTCGCAATGGCTTTTTCCGCAGGAACCTCTTCAGTCGCATCCAAGGTCATTGGCAATGGTTATTAATCCGTGAGTGGATGTTTTCTTTTCAAAGTTGTACTTACTTATTTGTTTTTGAATTGAAACTTATTTTTCTGCACATAGGGCATTAGCCAAGTTTATTTCCAGTTGTTTTATGAATAAGAATGTTTTGAGAAATATTTAGAAAGTGATGATTTTTAAAGCATGATTTTGATGATTTTTGGAGGCATGAGGGAAAAACCCACCTTAGATGTAACTTGGTACATATATTGGAATTGACGGATTCAGAACATGTGCACATGTAGATCAGAACTAAGGGGACAATGAGACGTAACGCCTCTAGATCATAGTTCAGGGCTAGGGATGACAGATGCCACTAGACCATATATTTAGGGTCAGGATTATAGCATGGATCAGCACGCCTGACTCTAGTTAGTGGCATTGGAGACGGTGAGACGCAACGCCCCAATACCACTAGTTTAGGCGTATGGGGGGACGACGAGATGTAACGCCCTCAGGTTTTTCAGAGATATGGTTTTCAGAAATGATGGTTTTATAAAAGAGATTTAGAAAGAGCAGTTTTATGAAAAGAGTTTTAGAAAGAATTAGGTTTTACAGAAAGACTTAGAGTTTTACAGACATAATAGATTTTTAGAAAGAGTTGTGTTTTCAAATAAGAAATAGATTTTAAAAAGATTATTTTCTTGAGAGGATTTCGGTTTTTAGATACATGAAATTATCGTAAAGTATTTCATTTTTCAGTTTTTAAAATTGCCCACTCACTAGGTCGTGCAAACGATCTAACCCCCCCAATCCCAAATTTTTGTTTTGCAGGTTATTCGGAGGATGAGCTCGGGAGGATGGATACTGATGGCTGTCACTAGGGTTGAGTCCACCAGATTGTGTACAAAGTCTCAACATTGTCAGTGTCAAAGTAAAAGTTGCATGTCATATATTGTATTGTATAAGTCATTGTAACATGCTAATGTGTCCATTATCAAAGTTGTAATGTGAAGTACTATTGAGTAAATAGTATGAGTATTTGAGATGCATTCCATGTTATTGAGTTGGGAAATGGTCCATATGCACGAGTTTATATTTGAGATGAAATTAGTAGTGTTGAGCAGAGTCAGAAAGTCAGAGGCTTAGGAAGATAAGGTGGCCTATCCCATGCCGGTAGCATCTTCGAGAGGGGGATGTTATAAAAATAGTATCAGAGCATGGTCTAGGGAGTCAGTGACTGCAGTGGACAGAGTGCTAGGGACTTGTATATGTAGTATGCTCGGGATACGCGTATGCGAGGCACTATCTCTCCAGTATCTGATCCTCGAGTACGTCTTCAAGCTCTATTGACATGTTAATAAGAATTCCCAAAGCTATCTGAATCTTCTTCCTGATGAAAGTAACCATAATCTTTATTCAAGTTGAGAATCCTTCCGCTGTCATCCTGGTTTATTATCATAAGTTCAAGACAAGTTATGGTAAAGTTCTAAGAATGTTCACCCAATGAAGTAAAAAGAGAAAGCTATTAGAAAAGTAAGGAATGCTAATAGATTCTTAAAGCAACTAGAGACAGTAAGAGGTATAGATACATAATGAGATATTAAGAAAATACAAGAACTTATAGTAATAAAGGGAATGTAGTAAACCCCAGCAAGAACTAATGTCAGATAGACTCAAATAAGATTCATTCCCTCCTCAAATTATTTTCTTAAACAGATCCAATAGCCTTTAAGTACCTCGTATAGATAGCAAGTTTCCCGATTCACGAAGGATAGTCAGAAAGATAAAGAAGCAAGAAATCAGGATGAGTCGTGGAAGTTTTCAATAGACTCGAGGTGCTAAAAATGACGTAGAGACTCTAGACACCTAAACCCAGGCTTGAAAGCAAATCAAATAAATGTCGTAAGGAAAAAAAGGATCAGTGGTCTTAACCAAGGAATCCGATATAAATAAAGCATTGAACTACCCATTTTCTAGCCCCTTAGTTAACCGGTCAAGGAAAACTGTCCTGACAGAGTCTATGTCATACCTATCTTACATGAGTAATAGAATCTACCAGGAAAAGAATACCAGAACAAGGACATTGATGAGTGGTAAAACTATCACTATTTCCCACTCATTTAACTTAATATTTTGTATAGTTTCTTGCGTTTTGTGAATATTTTGATGTGTTTTGTGTGATTTTGTAGATAAATAAAGTTTCAGGACATTCTGGAGGTGATTTGGAGCAAAACTGTGAAATTTGGCAAAAAGGGTATTTTGGTAATTTTGGGCGTCCCGACCTCTAACGTGCACCATGCCACATGTCATCATCACAAGCAATCTGCTAACGTGCACCGCATGCCACGTGTCAAAAATTCAACGAGCCGTTTTTTTTAGCCACCATGCCA